>CAICTM010000439.1:0-66793 GCA_903772945.1 Seminavis robusta | reverse complement strand
AGAGTAGGTGGATTAGATGTTCACCAACTAGAAATACCCATTCCAGCATCGCCAAGTTGTCACTTTGAGTTGAGTTGGCTATCATGTTAAGACTAGAGAGTATTTCTTTGGTAAATCTGAGCCCGGCGATTTCTTTTCCGAATTGGGTCAGTCTCTAGTCACTATCACACTTTTCCGCGAAAAAATCAGAACCGCGGAACATTTACAATAATCCCGATCAAAATCGGATCAACCATCTGAACCACCGAAACACATTCGTACAGACGACTGACACCCACGAAACACCCCGCTGCGTAAAGAGATCTCTCGTCACAAGCAACACCCATCCCGACACAAACGCAGCAGCCACATGTGGATCCCAATCACGAAGATCCCAATACCCGTGGAGATTCGCGCGTGAAAGAATCTTCCGTGCCAAAACAGGGCACACAAACTCACTCATTAGCCACCAACACTCCAGCCACACAACACCCCTTGTTGCACTGCCTTCAAACATCCACACTCAACACCATCATCAGGCAGCTAGGAATTCAATAAATGGCAAACAGTTTCAAAGGGAAGTTAGAAATAAGAGCAATATAAGAAGACGGACCCCTGCAAAGCAGTGCAAACAGCAACACAAAATCTCACCTTTCCATCCTCTTCCTCTGTAATGAAATTCGCATCATCAATCTAGTCCCCATTGTCGTCAAACTGACCCGTCTATGATTTAACCCACAAGGCATACGTGTTGGGCCGTCCTTCGAGTCACAGCTCAAAGCCAAAGCAGATTGCCACGTTCTCAATCGAGCCGCCACATCTCGGCCACGCTACCCATCATCTGAAGAAAGCCCATAACCACTCTAACGCAATGATTCGGATCTCACTCAGGCTGTGCCACACTGTACTCCTTCATCGGTCAGAATACATCCACATTGCGGTCAACAGAGCACCAACCGCGACGTTCACATGTACCGTCTACCATTGCCGGGCCCTTTAGGCCCGAATACCCTTTCGTCGCCAAAGGCCTGGACGACAAGCGCCTCGAGCCAAGGGAATCGCCATCATCGAGTCTTCGAATCGATCCATATCCTGGACAATGCGTTCACTGGGCATTGCGCCTTGGAGAATACGAAGGTACGCTTCCTGCCCACTCTTTGGTGTCGAGATGGTTAACTTGGTTGGGTCGTCATCGTCCAAATGGGTCGTAATGATGATATGACTATTCACTGAATCATTCACGTCATTGTTGAGAGACGTATCCCAATCGTTGGCCTCTGGACTGTTTCCTGACGGGAACTTGTCGAGACGATTGCTGGTGAGGTTAAATCCAAAGGAAAGAAAGCCAGTTGCGCAAGGTAACCGTGTTCCTCCATCCACTCGTAGCATTCTTTGGACGTCATCTGGGACAGCGCATCTTGATAGAAGTACCAGCCGTGAAAGTTAAGTCGGTGCTTGCGAAAGAAGCGCTTGGATTCCTTGTACATGTGCTTGACGACCTCTGTGACACATCCCGTCGAATTCAGAGTAGTGGATCGTTGAATGAAGTCTCGCCAATCCTCACCATAGCGGGACTTGTAGGGATTTGGACGCTTGCGGTAGTCAGTTGTGTGTGGGACCACATTCGAAGCCTTCCGACATGCGGCACGCCAACCTTTGAGAGTCTTGAGATTTCTCGCAACAAACGGGATCATAAAGGTACCACCACCTTCGTCCACCATGGCGTAATCTTCCGTCATGTCCCGCAGCTCGAAGGTTTCGGCTTCTGCAAAGTCACGAACAGTGAAGATGCCGTGTTCGTTGAGCTTTTCGATCTTTGCCTTTCCACAGTATGGAATCATTCCTTTTACGAGGTTGTCCGACATGTAGAGTTTCCCTACTTCCCGTGTCGTAGCCAACCAACCTTGCGTCTTGGCTGGACCATCCCGCATCTTCTTGATCCGGACAATCTCAATTTTGACAAGCTCGCGGTATTTCTTCAAGGAAATGATGTTCCCGCACGGATCCAACACCCATCCCTCCTTGCGTTCTACAACACCATCAGCGTTGCGGTAAGAGAACATGGCACAGCCAAGTCCAAGTCGGACCTCATCCTCGTACTTGATGTTCAAACAGTACGCAGGAAAAGCATGATTGTAGCTTCCGTTTGGATCTGGTTGCCCCTCGTCGTTTCTTGCGAACTGGACAACAGTTTTCCGACCAGCTTGCGCATGAACCGACCCAATCTTGCACTTGCTGTGCATCTCATCCCAGACGGCACAATCATTGACTTGAAAATCCCATCCTGCGGCTTTGAGTTTATCAATATCAAAGCAGGGCGGAAGTGGAAACTCATAGCAAGAACCGGACGCACGAGAGGAATCGTCAGGCTGTTGTTCCGAACTGGAACGCGCACTGCCTTCGTCGTTCGCACTTACTTCATCAGGAGGGGGAGTCGGAGTCGGTTTGACTGAAAATCGAGCTGGAAGAATCAGCCTTGTAAGAGGAACCAGACGATTCGTCACTGATCCAGCCGTCCAAGCCCAACACAACTTGTCGCTGAGGTAGTTCCTCTGGAGGATCCGTCAGCGCTGCTTCACGAAGCCGGTCAGGAACCTCAACATCATGTCCCATGCGAAGCAAGAGCTGTGTAGCCCAACCATGACGACGAAGTGCCCAAGGGGAGTTGACATCCCTGTTGCCTTGCTTCCGCTTGCGAATTGGCACCACCCTGTGCTTGAGTCGTTTCTTCAAGCCATCGACGGCAGACCTGGAATAAGGGACCAAGCCTCTTTCAATTCGAAGAAGATTCAGATGTTGCATCGCCATTGTCACGCTCATGATCTTCCGTTCAATGCAGTGTGGCAATGAAGACGGCATCAAACGAGATCGTGTTGGGATGATGACGGGCTTGAGTCCAGAATGAACCCGCTGGCCAGTGTAGAAAATGTGTTGCTCGCAGCAGTGATGTAAGTCTGTGAAGACGTCAACATACTTTGTCCGGTTGCTTTCTTCGTACAAGTCTCTGCGGATCTTGACTTGCGTGCCGTTGATGCCAATCCATGGAGTGTCTTTCGTGTTCCTCGTGGAATGCATACTTGTAAGCATAAAGATATGCAATAGCCATCTTCTTCGCCCTCTCCTCTGGCAATATCTGCGCCAAAGCAGCCTTGACCTTCTGCTCATCCGGAATGTAATCCATGTCATCGTCAGGATCAGGCTCCGAGTCTTCTTCCATTGAGTCTTCGTCAGGCTTGAGGCGATCCGCCAATGACCGGAGGGGTTCTTCCTCATCAGAGGAAAGATCTGCAAGACGAGCATGATGAGAACGACGGGTTGGACTCATCCCCAAAGCTTCAGCCACGTCACTCGCACGCTTGACACGCTTTGCTATTGCTTCATCATGAGGAGTCTGAGGAGTGACAGTCTGTTGAGCCGGCTTCTTCCTCTTCTTCTTCTTGGCACTCAATCTCCTGCCCTTGCGGCGCTTTGGGGCAACCGGATTGGGATTCGGCATGGTGGAAGGATCAGTCAACCAAGGATGGAGTGTGAAGAATTCCAAAGAATTCAACGACGGAGAACCAAACGGCAATGAAAAGGAGCGCGGAGAAGAGAGCTTGGATCTACTGGACGTTGGATCGACTGGACGTTGGCTCGGTGGATGGACGGATAGTCGGTGATGGAGCGAGCGTGGATCAGAAGGAGCCTTGTAAGATAACAGCGATAAGAAGCAAAATCCCGATGGCCGAACGGCCGATCCCCATGGTCGTCGATCAATTGACCGGAAGAAAGATAATGAAGAAGAAGAGCCATTTCGTTCGTTCGATTCGTGCAGAGGGATTCGTGCAGAGGTTTGCTGTTTCGATAGTCAAAATAATGAGATGCCGAAGAATGAAGAAAAGAGGCCATCCGACTGATCGATCGATCTTCGATCTTTTGGCGTTGAGTCCGCTGCTGTTCGCTCTAACTCAAGCAATGCCCATGGTGGCAAATTTGGATCCCATCTGATAAAGAGGCATTACATCATTGTCGAAACTTCATTCGGAAGGAAAGGTCAATCGTACGTGTGTTGTGAGAGGAGTCACCCAAGGTGTCAACAGCAAGAACATGCTGACTGATCGTGCACACATGAACGAAAATAGATGCCCATGGTGGGATGCGATTTACTTTGGATGCAACGGCTAAATCCAAAACTCAAAAGACTTTCTGTGACTGGAGAGCCGGCCATCTAGTTTAAAACTAAGCCTCACATTTTGCGCTCACATTTTCGAAATCCCATGAAAATCAGCGATTTCAGTCAATCCAATCGTCTGTGCAAACTCTGTGAGATGAGGAAGTCATCAATCCAGCAAAAACGTTTCGTCAGTCTACAGCTAATACCTATGTGCATAGACTGACGAAACGTTTTTGCCCATTTGGAGCTTCCACTTTCTCATAAACGTTGTACAATATTCGATTCCGGACTGAAGCATCAGTACGGTACGGTTTACCGTGTCTTGAATGCCAGAGGCAGAAACTCAACCGAGCGAAGGACGACTGACGAGGTTGAAGCCACGCCAAGGGCGCAAGTGACGCGGGATTACGATAACCCCCCTTGATCATTCACAGCCTTAGCTGGCCTATTCTTTTTACCTCCGCTTCGCGCAATCGGCGACCCGCACACAAGCCAAACACAAGGATACTTAGCATTGTTCCTCTCCAAAACGACCGTGGTCGCCGCCAAAAAGTGTAAATGGAAGCTTCTCCTAGGTATCCTATTGTTTTGCCCTGCCTGTGGATTTTGACTTTTTGGGTTGGAAGCAAGAACCTATGCATACACTGTGTATGCTTAGTATTGATTGCTAGCACGAGTCTCGAAACTTGTGCAACCAAGGGATCGGTGGTGGTGAACAAACAATCAAGATGGTGGTAGTCTCCCGTAAAAAAGGTTCGGCTTCTTCCAGCTCTTCTAGTAGCAGCAATACCAGCGATGATTCAACAACCAATGAATCCGATAGCTCATCCAGCTTCGTTGTAGGAGAAAACTCGGCACTCCTTCAGACCATCCTCAAGGAACTCAGTATCTCCCTTGACACATCCGATGGTGGAAGCGCCTCTTCGAGAAGCACAAAGGAAATACAAATCAAGTCATTGCTGGACGCATACTCTGATACAGTCACTCAAACTGACATGACAGCCACAGGAACGAAAGGGGACACGACGGTAGCAGAAGGAACCAGAACCGAAACAGATACCAGGACATACACCGACGAAACCGTTACAAAGACAGGAATGGAGGACACTGGAACAACAAGGACTGAGTTAGACAGCATTGCAATGGAGACCGCTGATAGTGGCATTTTTGGCCTTGGAGAAGGAGAAGCTCGTGAGTTATTAAAGCTTCTGGAAACCAATAGCCAGGACACAAACCCACTGGTCATCGGCCCTCCTCGGTTGCATCGTAAATCAAAAGCCATGGACGACGAATCCGCAGTAAAGTCAGTAAAGTCAGCGACAAAGGAAGATGTAGTCAAGGAAAAATCGTCACCTTCAAAACCTCCACAACCCAAGAATTCATACTTCCATGCCTTTGGTCTACCACCAATGTTTCAATGCACCAATGATGAAGACAAACAGTTGAACACAGTTGACACCATGCCTCAAGAACCTACTGAAGTGAACTCTCTCCAAAATACAACCAAAGATGGCTCTCTCCAAATCCTACCGAAAAATGGCTCTCTCAACGCCTCTAAAGATGCAACCGCACAAGGTTCTGCTGTTGCTGCAGACAACAAAGAGGCGAACGAAAGTGTCGTCGAGAATTCCAAGTCGTCATCTACCGGCGATTCGACTACCGGAGATTCGTCTTCCGGGGAAACTTCGACGTCAGACACTGACGAAAAGAGCAATGCTTCAAAGAGCACTAAATCGTCTACTAGTGCATCAAACTCAAAGACTTCAAAGACTTCTTTCGAGTCATCAACAGTTGCCAACGAACGAGACAAGGCGCTTACGGGCATGGCCCTCGATCCCATAGCCCGCTTTCCTACGTTACCATTTACGCAGTCTATGCCGGCAGTTGCAACATCTGAAAGCTTTGGGAAGAGCACCGTGAGAAGCGTCCATAGCTACGAGGTGGATTCCATGACCACCGAAGAGAAAAAGACTTTGGAAAACTTGTTGTTGAACGGCTTTGATCCAAGCATGGGTACAACACCCACCACTACCGCCTATGACACTGATGAAGCAAGTAAAACGACCTACTCAACGTCTTACATGACTACATACCAGCCTCATGATGACACCACCATCTCAACCAGGATGACTCTTTCTGCCGACAGTGACACAAGGGCTGGAAAAATTCTTATTGTCGGCCGAGAGGCTGCAGATTTAAAAGCGACCGACCCTTCTTCGGCAGACAAGGAGGAACCGGATAGGGATTCAGAGCCAGAGGTTGCTAAAGAAGTACCCCCTTACGTCTCCACAGAACTTGACGATGAGAAGGTCAATAAGGCGATTGCCGCTGCCATTGCATTCGCTGAAGCTATGCCGCCTGAAGATGAAGGTCATCGGATAGTGGAAGCACCACCTGTTGCACGGTTGAGAAGAAAGCTTCAGGGATGGACTGGCAAGAAGAAGAAGAAAAACTCCAAAGAACCTGTTGCGCTTGTGTTACCCGACATGAGTGCCAAGCAACCAAACAAGCCCAGACGAAGACGACGCAAGTCCTCCAATTTGTTCCGCTCCATCGCAAGGTATGTCAGGAATCAACCTCCCTCACTTCCCGTTATCTCTGAAGGTCCTGATCATATTGAAGATGAAGAATTGGCGGACGACAACACGAGCGCAACGCCGGAAGACCACAATGTGCAAGAGGCGGAGTCTGATGAAGGCGAAGCATTCTCTGATGAGCGGGCGGCCTCCCCGGCCAACGAACACGATGAAGGCCCCGAGAACAGTGCCGTCAAGCATAGAAGCAGTAACGAGGAGGGGGTACGGATCGGTAAAAGCAATCACGCAGAAGACGACTTCATCGCAGCTGCTTCGCGCATTGCTGCGGTCGTGAGCCTGGATGCGAACCTCCCTTCTACGACAAAGGCAACTCAAGACGTAGCACGGGCAAAGAGCTATGATCCCTCCCCTCGAAATCAAATGAACAAAGATGAACCACAAAAGTTTGTCAAACAAGCCAATGGCGCCGAGGACAACGAGACCGACGCAGTTGAAGTTGAAGACTTTAATCTCGTTGAGGAATCTGAAGCGTTGTCGTTCCTCATGAGCAAGCTTTCACCGAAAGACTTGAGCTTTGACGACCAGAAGTCGACACCTGGATCATTGGCCGATTCACGATCGTTCCTCCTGAGAACACTCACGCCCAAAGACTCGAGCCATGACGACCATCCAGTCGGATCACTCGCCGGCCAGGAGGCAGACAAAGAAGCACTGAAGGCACTTCTTACATGTAGCGGTGAACAAGTCAGCGTCGACGAGTCCTTTAGCTTTGGGGACCAAGAAATCGGCACTGAGCTGACTTTGATCATGACAGATAAGAGCATTGGGACAGCCGCCAACGAAGCTGGTGCTTTGCCTGTCAATGTTGGAGCTCTTACAGCTGCGAATGAACATGGCAGCGACGATGAAGACGACGAAGACGACGGCGATGACGAGGCTTCCTTATCCCAGTACGAAGAAAAGAACATTTTGACGTTCAAGAGATTCTTCAAATTGGCATATTCCCGAAACCAAGAAGGCGGTGGAAGAGCTCGATCCCCGCTCCTTTCCGAATACGGGGCCGAAGGAGATGGTAAGCGGCCGTCGTCGAGACGGCCAACAAGCCCCGGGAGCCCTGTGCAGACAACGAATAGGAAAAGGATCAGTAAACATTCGCTGGTCGATGATCTTGATCGCGAACCCACGAAGTCTTGGAACGACTTGAAGAGCAAATCTTCAGTCTCCGCCTCGGCTGAAGACTTTGATGTTGCAACAACAGAGAAACGGTCAGAGCGGAAGTCACCACCATTCGATAAGAAAAGTAACCACGCGAGGCTTTCCACAAAAGCTGCCAACAAAGCAATGCGACGTGTCTTCAACATGGCAATGCCTCGCAGGCAGAAGGAGAATCGTGACGCTGGCTCTAGTAGCCGGCATGCAGGAGCCACAAGCGGACGTGACGGGTCCGATGGTCAAACCAAAGCTCCTTTGCAACACTGGGGATCGATGGAGCAGAGAATCAACGAATCCCTCCAAAAAGCTGAGGCTTTAGCTGATCAGTTCGAGGTTACGGATGACCTCCAAGATCTCCACAATATGCTGCTTCGTGCTGCTAGCTCTCGCGGGTGCCTTTCCGGTGTCTCATCAGACGGCGGCATTGCTGTTGAAGACTCAGAGAGCCAGGAGTGGAGAGAAATGGAGCGAAGGATTGATGAATCCCTGGAGAAAGTGCAGGAGCTTGCTGGCAGGATGGGTGTGCAAGCTACCGGTACCGAGGACCGGTAGGCGAACATGGGTATATGTAATAACAACAAACTTTGAACTTCCCCTAACTTCCATAAGAAAGTACTATATCTTCCAACGCTGTGCTATCGCAGAGTGGACTGTGTGTATCCAAGTTCCCAAGCTGCTCTTCCAACGAAGGGACTCGGGAAGGGCATTTGATAGGCTAGCTAGAGGATTGACCACGCAACACAAATATCAACGTTACGACCTTAACCAGAGGAGAAACTATGCTGTGTTATAACTGGGTGTTAAAGAAGGGGTGTGGGCACGAGGGAGACGGAGAAGGAGGGGAACGATGCAAGACCTATTGTTTAGATCACTTTTCGTCTTGGCTTGATTGTTCCAGGGACTCGGGCAACTTAGCTTTGCCACCACGTCTCACTCGAGCCACTTTATGATGACCTTGGGGCCTTTCGTAATCAACTCAATGGCCATGTCTCGCAGGTCGTACGTAACGTCTCGACATCCCCCGTCCTCTTCGTCGCCTTCCGCGATCGTGCTGCACAAGACCGGATTGCCTTCCCCTACCACTTCAGCAGGACACGTAAACTGTTCCATGATATCCGAGATGTCCGACGATGACGCCGCCAAGTGCCTCTTACTGTGTTTTCTCTTGGATTTCTCACGCCGCTTTTCGCGCCTTCTGTCCTTGCTCTTACCTTTCCACTCTTGCTGGTCCTTGCGTCTATTGGACTTCCCCTCCTTCGACCTTGTTGATTTTGACCTTGTTGATTTTGACCTTGTTGATTTTGACCTTGCTGATTTTGCCGTGTTTTCTTCATCACTTGCAACATTAGCCCTGGTGATTTCAACGAACGACGCTTCATAATCTTCCTCGTCTTCCACTGCCACCTCATCCTCCTCCTCTTCGTCGCCGAAGTCCTCCACTTCGTCCTCATCTTCATCGCTGTCAGAATCATGACTCAACACTTCAAAATCTTTGCTTCGTTGCTCCTCCGAGACATGTATAGATGCGGCAGATGCGCGTGAAACGGCAGATGCGAGTGATGCGGCTGATGCGCGTGATGCGGCTGATGCGCGTGAAGCGGCAGATGCACGTGAAGCGGCAGATGCACGTGAAGCGGCAGATGCACGTGAAGCGGCTCCTGTCGGGGACGCTGCACGTTGAGGATCGGGGACAAGCCCCTCAGATTTTGATGGAATGATTTCGACGCCGAAGTCATCCTGCGTGTCATCAGACCAAAGAATCATTTTCGATAATTCAAAGTCGTTTGGTGGTTCGAGATGATTTGACTTCAGTTGAGCTGCCGCTCCTTGGAAGATGGCCTCTCGTACTTGCGACGTCTTCCTCAAGATGTTGGGCTCGGATTTGGAGCTTGCAGTCTGCACTGGCGGATCAATAGGACTGCTGGTAAACGATATGATCTCACCAACTCCAACGAATTTGTTCTTATTCCTTGACTTGAGTTTCACACGACGCAAGGCTCTTTTCTCTTCCCTCATTCTGTTTTTCATTCTCATCTTTTGGATCTCTTCGCTGTTCATCGCCAGCGACTCTGCCAAAGGAACCGAGGCCAATGGAGCGCCCGTACTCTTTTCTGTTGTCTTTGGTCGTTTCAACCTACCCCAGTTCTTCATTTTGGGCTTGGGAAACCGAATGACAGGTGCGAGAGATTGTTTCTTCTCGTCAACCTTCAGCGATTCTTCTGAATCATTGCTGGGCACGGGTGACTCTGCAACACTTGACTCGCCGTCTCGTTTCATGTCGTGTTTATCTGTGACATTACCAGACGCTTGTTCGAGTACCGTTTCTTCGATGCCGTCGTCGTTTGTGGATCCTGTGATTGGCAGTATGCCATCGGCAGGAAACTCCACGCTGTCTTCTTGCGGGGCAACAGCCTCTTCTGGAGCGTTATGAGCAACAGCACCATCGATGTTATCAACGGCATCGCCAGGGTATCTACCAGCTGGATCCTGCTTTTGGAATTGGTCGGTACTGCCCTGGGTCGGTGTGGCGGAGGTGGGCTCTTCGTGGTTGGCAATGTCGGGGCCATTGAGAACCTCACTGTGGACACCATCATCTCCAATGGCTTTGTCATCATTCTCGGTTCCTTCAGGTGTATCTCCCCGGGATTCAGCCGAGGAGCTTTTGTTACGGGTGGTGCTTGCATCCTCGTCGGGGGGCAAAGTCGAGCCTTGTTTGCGCCATGTTGGTAGCAACGAAGCTGCAGCTGCAGCCACAGACAGAGCTGTGAGATCCTCAATGCCCACAATCGCCTCGGGTTCTTTCTGACGACGTTGATCGGTATCTTGAAGAATCACATGTGGCATTACATTGGCACCGTCTTGCTCTTGGGCGTTCGCTGGCGCATCGCCACCTGCCTGTTGAATGACATCGGACTGTTGAATGACATCGGACTGTTGCATGACATCTTCGTCACCAAGACGACGCACTAGCACCTCCGTTTCAGCTTGATTTTTGTCCTCATTGTCCTCATTAGCCAACTCAGACATTTTCTTTTTCTCCTTCTCTGCCTCTCTCATCTCTCTCTTCCACTTCGCGTTGTCCCACGATTGTTCATCAAAGCCCAAAAAACCAGCTGCTGCTTGCTGTTCAGGGGAAAGCTGAGTCCAGTACAGTGCACCCGCAGGGATTGGCCGCTCATTGTCCTCGGGCTGCTCGGCAAGATTATCTATCTTTTCCAGCATGGAGTCTTTGAATGACAATATGGAACCAATCTTGGAGTCCTCCAGTGGCACGGGACCAAGACTGCCATTGTCACCCAACCTGACCTCCTTAGATTCAGGTATATCGTATTCGTTACGCGTAATATCTTCACCCAAAGACATCTCCATCTCTTCTGCTTTTTTGGAACCGTCTGAGTCAAAAGACATTCGTGAATATTCGACTGCGTCTCCATCGTCCGAGCGTGATTCCACATCCACAAACACATCGGAATGATCATCGGCAGCATCACGAACTCCGTCGTCGGCTTTAGCAATGATTACTTCTGTCGACTCCTCAACACGTTGCTCCGACTCGTCTAGGCGATTTTCCGTACATGCAGTATCGAAGAAAGGTTGTTCCTCCACGACCACAGTCTGGTCGACACGTTGTTCCTCCTGCACGACCGCAGTCTGTTGCTCGATTGGCTTATTAGCGCGTTCGTCTACATTTTCCTTCTTCGACGAAAGCAAAATATATCTGTCTCGACTACCGG
The DNA here is from genome assembly GCA_903772945.1 of Seminavis robusta. NCBI lineage: Eukaryota > Bacillariophyta > Bacillariophyceae > Naviculales > Naviculaceae > Seminavis > Seminavis robusta. Next base: position 55,178 of record CAICTM010000439.1, on the reverse strand, counting down.
ATGACTTTCCGGGTGATTGAGGTGGTGGCGGTGACCTGGTACGTCGTAGTGGTGACAAGGCCCGTCGACCAGCCGATTTCTTGCTCTTGCTCTCTCGTTTCTGTGAATTACTGCTACTAGAGCTCTTGCCTTGCAACCGCTTCGTCCATGTTGCAAACGAAGAACCTTTGGTAATCCTCATCGTTGATTGTGCTGCTGTGGCTGTCAATGCCGAGAGATCATGCAGCAATGCCTTTCCGATCGAGGGCTTCCAAACGAGATGAATGATGCATGAGGTTCCGAGGCAAAACCAAGGGAACCTGACTCCAACCGCGAGTATCAAAACTCAGTAGTGTTACTTAGAAGATGAGATCGCTCAACATTTCGATCTCTCTAGATAATATTCCAAACGGGCGCAAACCCATGGTATTTAGAGCAATCGGATCGAAAACAACTGTTGACGTGTGGCGATGCATCAGGTTTAGCTCTTCTCACATTTTATTGTAGGGAGCGGCTCTGCGTTCGCCATGGCCAGCAGCAACGACATCGTTTCCGTTTCCACCCAACCTTCAGGTGCGCTGAGGAAATTTTTCAAGGTCCTCAACGTCTTGACCGTCTTGTGGAACCCTCTTCCTCTACGAGTGCGAAATTAGATTCATCATCACACAAAGAACTTGTCACGCCTTCAAGTTGCTACAGTACAGTACCTCTAGCTAGCTAGTTATTACAGTTGTTACAGTCAGCTATATCATGGCGGAGTTGCACACGATTCTGGTGAAAGAGGGAGACACTAGAAACAAAGAAAGAGACTCACGAGAGGACCCCCTCGATCAGTCGGCGCAAAAGAGCGTGTCTCTTGCTGACCAAATGAAGCGCAATCTCCTCAAGAAGAGCGACGTAAAACTATTCGGAAGCGACATCCAAAAGTTTGGCCCAATTCAAATGAAAATGCCCCGCGAAAAGAGCAAAGGTGGGACTCCTCCCCTCTATCCAAACAACAAGTCCAATAAGCCTCCGACGAGGCAAGCCTTTGATCTTGGGTTGCTTGGAGGAGGACCAGAAGAACGCAGTCATGACCTAAGGGTAATGCACGCCCCCATAAGGCACGCCCCCATAATGCCCCCACCGTTGGAAGATTCTTCGGCCACTTCCATGGACTCCTCGACGCGTGAAAGTGAGATGGTGATTCCAAACCGCCATATTTGGGCGCAAGACCCAATCGGGGCCAGTCAATCCTATAGGCAACCAAAGGCGGATTTGGACGTTTTGTTTAGGGACGAGCGAGATTACTACGTCGAAAACAAAGACACCAGAGAAGACGAAACCTATTATTCGGAAAGCTCTTATGAGGAAGGAACGCTTGTTACTATGGATGAACCTACCATGATTATTGATTGTGAGGAGGAGGATTGGATCACGAGGCCAATGAGCACAGAGGCTTACGGCTGTTTGTGCTGTCTACCAGGAGAATTCTACTGATGGCGACATCGCCGATCAAAGCATGCGGTCAATGGAGCATGCCAGCGAAAACAAAAAAAACAAAAAGACAATCAAGCTTCCAAGCTTCCAGGACCTCTACCGTACTAGTTGTTTTCGCTCTGTGCCCCCCAAAAGAAATATGCTGTACTATTTACATTATTGCATGTATTGATAAAAACAGAAAGCCCCAAAGGCAAGAAAAACGAGCTTTCTCGAGCAGTTGGCGGCATGCATGAAGTCGTTGGTTCTTTGTAAGCAGTCTAGCTAGTTGTCCTTCTAGGCCTGGCTGAAGTTCAACGGTACCCAGCTGAATCTAAAACTGTTGTGTTGTAACTGATGAGTTGTTGGCAATTTTGTAGAATAGTTTTCAACTTCTACGAACACAACTATCTATAGATAGCTACCGGCATATTTGCCTGAGCCAAGTTCGCTGTGTGAAGGGTAAGACGAAGTTAGCTCTTGCAGCAAACAGACGAATGAATCGAATCAAAAGCCAAGGGCAAGGGGGTGTACCGGTACGATGCAATACTGAGCGGTGCAACACTTTGGAACACTGGAGGACAACTTCTTTTCATGGGTGCTGGGTTACAGGTGTCAAAACATTGCTAATGGAACCTGGCGCTTATTCCTCTGGCGACTTGATACCGGACCGGTACCATACCGATGTACCCAGCTGCTGCAGCTGGGAAACAACCGGTGGGCGGGTCGTATCTACATATTGTTTCTCACAGGGGCCATGTGCGCGCCTCGAGCACGACATCGTAATCTGTAGCAGCTGAGATCGCTCTGCGCTGACACTCACTGGCTTTCAAGTTTATCAATAAGCAGTCATCAGAACCCCACAAGCGACGACGCAGAATGCTGAGGTCCGCGAGAGGTGTGGGCTTGGCGCTTGGCGGAACTGTCCATTGGTTCGCGGGGTCGCAAAGATCCCGACCTAGCTGTCCCTCCCGAACGAAACGGGGTGCGCTCAAGCAACAGGTGCACGAAGATCCAGACTTTTTCAGGAAAATCAACGTCTTCTACGTGCGCTGTCGTTCCTCCAACACTGGCCAAACTACACAACTATCTACAACAAGCCTTCACCGTTCGAGCTGCTCCAATCAACTGCCGACTTTCCGTTGTCATCATCCGTTAGTATTCCTGACGATGAATCTGCTTAGACAAAGCTACCTGCGTGATCAGATACAACATAGTTTCTATGTAAAGCGGCTTGGGACTCCACACGACCACTTGCTGAGTGTTCAGTATCCGAGCCGCACGCAGGGAACAGCCACAAAAATAAGCATATTTGCTCATCCTACCATCCAAATAGATTGGTAGTAGGATCGCCACCATGATGGACGAGATTCCAGACACGGATTCTACTTCAATACTGTCGGGCGAGAGCCGAGTATCACAACAATTGAGCAGATGCAAGCAAATATTGGCAACCTTGCAGGACGAGATCGACCACGAAGACAACGAAGATTACTGGGTCGAAAAGTTGGGACTTAACAGGGATCGCGGCGATGGAGTTGAGAGCGAATCGCGAGAGGAACCTGATGCGAGAAGGGAAGGTGGCGAGGGCAAACTCTCTCCCTCTCCCTTAGAAAGGATGCTGGAAGGGGGTCAACGTGACAATGCTGATCCTGCGGTTGTTGAATCAAACATTGAAGAACACGTTTTGGAACCAGTTGAAGAACCAGCGGAAAACGAGCCCGAGTCAGAGTCATCGAGTGCTTCCAGCGAGCACCACGAGACAGTTGAGTCTGAAAAACCGAAGAAGAGAAAGATTATGAAGTCTCTGTTGAAGCCATTCAAGAAAATAGGGCGGGGTAAACGAAACAGCCGTCATGAGGGCGACGACAATGAAGATAGGGAACCAGCCGAAGATGATGAGGTGGACGCACGGGAGACTGCCGAGGGTCGAAGAGGACTGTCACTCGCTTTGGTTGCTGACGAGTCAGAAGAATCTGAAGAGGTCGATGAATCCGAAGAGTTTCAGTTTGCTGGTGTCGATCCTTCCAAGCCGCTCGTTTTCCCAACGATGTCCAATGCAGTCGATTTCATGCCTCCTCCTGCAGTAGGCGCACGAAGTCCGGAAGACAACTCTGCACCCCAACTTGGCGATCCCTGGCCGCGTGGCATACCGGTACCAATCAATGAGCACGTTGGGCGAATTGACAACATGTTGAACGCACTCAGCAATGTCTCCGATGGTGAAGATTCGAGATCACAGCAAAGTGCTTCGAGTGCGAATAATGTGCCCGAAGAGCCCTGGCAGTCAAGAGAAAACGAATTGGAATCGGACGGATCTGAAACTCTAGAAGAAAACAGCCGACAGATTTTCGAAAAATTTGCGTCATTGAAATCTGTCTTTGCAAGGTGGCATGCTGACGACTCTGCGGAAGAACCCAAAGGCAATACTGATGACTTGGCTTCACCACCTAGTCCTCAGGATGCTTCCGTGCCAGTGTCCAATGCTGAGGCGGGGGAGAGCCCCGAGGAAAGTTCTGAAACCGAATCATCTACTGCAGGTTCCACCAAGGATGAACGAAGAACTGCTGGGAATGAAGTGAAGCCTGCTGAGAATGATCTGACGCCTGACACCGGGAATGACCCGAAACATACAGACAATCTCGCAGCTGAAACACAACGTCCTAAGGCCAACCACGAAGGCCATCAGGGTCACGAAGAAGGAAGTTTAATGTATGGCTTTGCCGAGATTTCGAAGATGCAATCCAAGATAAATACCGAGCGAGAAGCCAAACTAGTGGGTGACTTTATGGCGATCACGAAGAAGCAATCAAAGATCATTGATGTCAGGCAAAGGTTGGTGGGCACCGAGAAGACCGCCAAACCTTCAGCTTCAAGCCCTGGCACGAGTCCTCGTGCAAGTCCATCTCGACGTCGACCGGAGAAGGGTACCAAGAATGAAGGAAAGCACGTAGCCGCAGAATCGCGTGATGTCGAGGTGCCAACCGTTCAAAAGTCCAAGAAGGAGACGAAGGAACAGAAGAAAGAGCGAAAAAAGCGCAAGAAAGAAAAGAAGCGAGGGAAGAAACATGGAAAGAAGCGAGAGAAGATAGAAATGAAGCAAAGACTTCAGGAACTCACCATCCCAGAAGACAACGTTCTGGATCATCTCGAGGACAATGAGATCATGCGATCAGATCGAGATCAAAGCACCAGCGACCAGCCAGAAGAAGATGAGAGTCGCCGTTCGATGACCTCCAGCAGGAGCCGCTCAGAGGTTTCCGACAGCAAGAGCCGCCGTTCGGAAGGTTCCGACAGCAAGAGCCGCCGTTCGGAGGCTTCATCATCAACCACGGCTAGTGCTCAAACAAAGAAAGCGGGAACTGTACCGGACCAGATGCCCGAAAAAGCGTTGCCGTGGTCTGGATCGCTTCAAGACAAGCCGCCAGCTCCCAAACCAGATGATGTTCAAGCAGTGATCTGGTGGTCAACGTCCAAGGATGCTGTTGAGGTCCTAATTGAAGACGAGGAAGAGGACAAGTCCCGTGCCTCAGACAATTCGGATGGCTCTACGCAAGTGTCGTACGTGACTTCTGGGACGGACGATCAAACATTTGCTTCCGAGCTTCAGATTGATTTTTCTTTTTCGACGCTCGGAGAGGTTGCAGAAGTGTTGGTGGAAGAGGCAACTATCATGAAAGAAGAAATTAGCAGGGATATTTTGAAGACGCCAAAACAGTTCTTTGCAACGGCGGCCAAAGAGGTAAGCGAGGCGATGGTAGAAGGCAACGGGGCTTTTCGCAACTGGTTGAGTCTAGGTTCCTCGCCATCACCAACGGAATCAAAGAAGAAGAAGAAGAGCAAGGCCAAGGGGAAAAAGAGCAAACGAAGCCGGAGCAGATGAGGGCCGTGCGCATTCTTTTGTGTCATTGTATGGCCCGTAAGATGAATGCATTCCATAAAGCTTTAAAAAAAGATGTTTGTCCTCTTATAGTACTTTTGTTATACGTATTTCTTCAGCGAAACATTCTTCTGCGTGCGTGAATGTATTTTTCCCATGCATTTCGTTGGCTAGCTAATACAGTTAACATAAAGCGAGTCAACACGGTTCAAGAACAATCTCTTATTGTTGTCGCTGAGATGCAGTCTTCTTTTCAAGGAGGTACAGTAGTATATATTCTATGATGACTCGCGCGAGTCCTCACAGAGTTGGGTAAAAATGGACGAGACTAGATCCTCCGAACTCTTTCCAGCAATGATTGCGAGTTGCTTGAGTTCGTCTGCCATAACGTCTAAAAACAAGGGCGAGTCCGTGGAAGCAGTTTGTTGGTTGGATCGTTGGTGCGACTCTGCACTCTTGAAGGGGTCCGTGGGAAACATGGGAAACATGAAACTTCCCCCTCCACTGGCTTGTCGTTGTTGTTGTTGCTGATTGGATTGCTGGCCTTTGCGTTTTTTGGAACTTCTCGTCCTTGGATTATTCAGGGGAGAAGGTTTTGGCTGGAGTTGTTGAGTAGGACTATCGAACTGATTGTCCGTCTCTCCCAGTGACCACATCCAGAACGACAAGGAATCAGCCGGCTGGCACTGTCTGTCGGAAAGTGTAGAGCTATCTGTGGCTCTGGAACCTTGGTTTCGCTTGAAACTGAGATAGTTTGAGCCTTCCCTTTTGGACATGACACCCGTGTCCAGTGAATTGATAGAAGCATCATATGACTCGGAATCATAGTCGGAAGAGTAGCTGCCTGCCGAGGAAGTGGAACCTTCTGAATCCAGTTCCATTGTCACAGAGCTGCACTCGGAGATTTGGCGACCTACAAACTCTAGGGTTCTTGGAGCAGATTGCATTGGTGATGATGATGATCGATTTGAAGTATTTGAAAAAGACGTCGATGAGGAGTAGGAAGAAGAACAAGAAGAAGAAGTGGAATCCTCCACAGTCTGTTCGTCCTGATCCATGCTGGAAGTTTTACTGGATGATCTAGTGTCTGGACTTGGAGGTTCCTTGGCTGGAGGTGGCAGCGAGGCATGTTGGTGGGTTAACAATGTCATGCCAGTGGCTGGTGAGCCTTCCAAGACGACCTTTCCTGATGTACCGGTATGAAAGCGACAGTCAAAGGGGGCATCTTCCTCTTCTTCTTCATCTTCCTTCAAAGTTTCCCACATGAGTTCTTGATTGAGATTTCGAACCACGGAAGATTCCGAGTCTGAGTAGGACAGGTTGTCGTTGACACGATATTGCTGGTCCATAGGTTGCAGAATAAAGGTACCCGCCAGCTGAGAATGGTCGTCCTCGTCGGGACTGTTGGCATGGGTGTTGTTCCTTGCGTCGGTATCGGTACAGGTATCATCATTGTCGAGTGCTTCTTTCTTATTTTTCTCGGGAGAGAATCGGATACGCGAACCATCGCCGTCCTCTTTGCGTCGTCGTTTAGGAGTGCCTGTAGTCGTCACGTCGACAGGAGAATGCAAATAACCTTTCTTCTCATTGCCGGAAGAACTTTGGGTAGCAGCATGACCGCAAGCAGCAGTCGTGAGAGTTTCTTTCCTGTTGATTTCGCTGGCCGCCATCTTTTGTAGTTGATGGGCAAAGTAGTTATAGGGACGGGGCTTCTCCACGATGCTGTTGTTGTCTGATGGTAGATGGTCTCTCCTCCCTCCAAGGACTTTGTACGGCCTTGACCTCTCCATTGTTAGACTAGTCGACTAGTCTAGTCTAATCTAATCCTGCCTGTCTATTTGTTATAATGCATACATTGCGCAGCAGTGATGATGCCAACAGGCAAAACCAAATTGTGATGGGACCGCCCAAAACTTTTTTGAATTGTGGCGCCTCGTTTCGCACTAATTACCAACCCATTTAGACCAGAAATGACGTTGTCCTTAAAGACTTCCTTCAAGTCGTCCGGCGATGCTCAGTGACGTCATCACTGCCACTAAATGGATCCTTTGACCGTGTTGTTTGCAGGTGTCCCTTCGACTAGTAGCTACGTCGTAGCTAGTACCGATGGCGAGAGCAAGCTACTAGCTAACGGAGTACCTACCTGTATGTCATATCGTCACTGCTTTTATTGCTGCTGTCAACAATGATGCAGGTGGAGGTCTTCCCTTGCTTGGGATCTCGGTTGGGTCGTCCTTCTAAAGAAGGAACGAAGAAAGCGCTTGCTTGGTTGCTCACACAAGGTTCCTTGCGAGCGGTCGCGACGGGGTTCGTGGTTGGGGGTTGGGAGGGGGACTTGGGCGGTCACGTCAGCGTTGGAGGGAGGGGAGACATCGACCGGTCACAAGTCATCATTATGACTGGGAATGCAGTATCCACGACTCAATCCAAAATCATCAGTCAGGCTCATCCATGCAAGCATTCGAGGATCAGGCAAAAGCAACACCATGAGGACCATGGACCATGATACACCCACCATGAGCTACAATACGGCAGCACCCCCAATACACTGCTATAGAACAGCAGCAGTGCCACAACAACCGCCTGAAATGACAGCAGAAGACGCCCAATCAGCTCTAATCACTTGACAGATCGTGGATGACAAGTTCGGACTGTCAGCAGTCCAGCGCCATCACCGACAATCATGGACCGAAAACCCCACGCTGACCGTGGAGCGATCATTTTCTAGTCACTCTTTGTGCTCACAAATTTGCAACTCGATTCCTTGAACTGCTATTCACTCTGTTATCTCGAATTGCTGCCTCTCTGTTCACTCGAATTAATTGCTGCAACATGACAATGATGAAATCTTCCACCATGACACCTGCTGCCAAGAAGCGCGTTCCCGTCACGGCGACGACGGCACGACGAAAGCTCCGATTCGCACCACCCTCCACGGTGCGAAAGACGGCCATGATGAAGACTCCTGGGCGCCGTCTTGACTTTACTCCTGCCGGTGATCGCTTCATTCCCAATCGAGCCAAGACGGATGTGGCCAAAGCTCGACACTCCTTGTTGCAACATGCATCAACAACAACAACCGCGCAAAAGCCACAGACTCCCTTTGAATCGGCCTACAAGAATCATGTTGGAAAAGTCTTGTTTGGTGACGACATCGCCGACAGCAACAATGAGCGCATAATGAATTTTGGAGGAGCCACCACCACTGCTCGCCGTCCAACCGTTGACCCCAACAATCACAATTTGGCACACCACAACGGGCTGCAGCAACAACAACATGCACAACAGCCAACAACCATTGACATTCAGCAAACCGCGGTGCTCGATGTCCCAGGCATGATCCAGAATGGCACCCAACTTATGGACTGCAACGACGATGGCTCGCAGGCCATTGCTCTTGCCAATGAAGTCTACATGCGAAGTACTGTCACGGGCCGCGTCGACAGAATTGCCCATTTGAGTACATCGCCTTACAGCTGCGTGCGATTCTCTCCCGACGGTGATTGCCTAGCTTTGGGACAAAAGAACTCGGTACAGTTCTTTGACGACCTCGCTGGACAGGTGGATCACGAAGCAGAGCTCTTTCACTTCAAGGGACACGTCACAGCCATGGCATGGAATGGGCAACAACGATTCGCGGCGGCTACCAATCATCGCATTACCACCTGCAATGTTGGCTGGCGAGTTCCAATTCCAGTCGAGTACCAAGGACACGGCGAAGACGTTCTAGTGACTGCACTGGAGTGGCAAGGCGATACCATGGCCAGTGCCGGTGGTGGTGAGATCAAGCTGTGGGATACCACCAACCGAGAGCTCCGTGAATACGACGGCGATGGCGCCGTGGTCGTTTACGAGGCTCGGTGCACCATGAAACACGAAGGAGTACGAACGCTCGAACTGTGTCCACACAAGCCGGGTCTTTTGGTAAGTGGCGGTGATGGCGGTCTCAAGTTTTGGAATCTTCGCAGCGGCGCGTTGAAGGCCACCATTGACGAAACTGACTCCAAAATTGTTGGCACTCTCTTTTCTCCCAAGGAACTCAACCAAATCGTAGTGGCGGATGAATCCAAGTTGATGGTTTGGAGTTTGGGTCCCAAGGTTGCCAAGCTTGCCGAATACGAGCTCTTTGAAGAACACGAAATGGAAAAGATTACCGGCATGGCACGAGGCCGAGGCGCAACAGTGGTCTTGTCGGGCAGTGATGAATGCCTGTACGTGTTTGACATTAAGCAAAAGAAGATCAAGATGGTCAAGAAGGCTGCCAAGAAGGGATTTGGTTCCTTTGGTGAGGTTTCCTTGTTGGAGCTTCGGTAAGTGATCATTCTTGTCATTGTTGCTTGCCTGCCGGATTATAATACATTACATACAGTCATAAATTAGAATACAAAAAACAAACAAACAAACAAAAAACCCTTTCTTCCAAGTCTATTCAATCAAATCGTAAAATCGTAGTACATGTCGTTCGGGAATACCCAAACTAGCTCTGTCGTTATAATAATTCTATTGTAGTATCTGTTATTAACCAAAACTAAATCCGAGTCCAAACTGCACGTTTCGTCTCATATCTCTGGGACCGTACCGGATTGGCCACGCATATGTGGCTTCGATTCGTCCCATGGGCAAGGCGGCCGAAGCGCCCACACCCGCAGATACCCGGGAACTCTTGACGACGGCAGAGGGAGATGCGGTCAAGGTAGCCAAAGATCCAGCTAGCGTTCCAACATTAGCAAATCCAAAGAGTCGAATTCCATACTGATCGAGTGCTGCCGTCGTCATGGACGCCGCCAAGGTTGCCGTGTAAAAGAATTCTCCTCCTAGGGCATCTCCCTGTTCAGGCGCACGGGGACCAATCCCAGCGGGAGAGAATCCTCGCAATTGCAGTGGACCCCCGACAAAGAACCGGTCCGAGACGGTGGGTGGTTTGGGACATGCCCCACCAAACGACAATGGTTCCAGCAAGCCCGTATGGAGTGAGCCGTGCAAACTGCACAGATGATTCAGGAGCGGTATATGAACCGCGCCACCACTTTGTACTTTGGCAAATCCCACATCTCCCGGTGGTCCAGCAATTTCGGCTTTGGTGTAGTAATCAATTCCTTGGGATGGATTCAACTTGCTGTCACAAAACACTCCATTGGTCCGATACTCCCACTGGATCGAGTTTGTTTCGGAAGGTCCCGCTTGTGCGGCAATTTCGGGTGATGCATCTATCGAATAAGGCATGGTCGATTGTCGGCGTGGTAACAAGTCTCTAAAATTCCAACTCCATTCGAACCCGACATAGGGTTTGTCGTCACTCATCATTTCGGCATGAGGCACATTGGTGTTGGCGAGTGTGAGTGATATTCGTCGTTGTCGTTCTTTGTAGCTGCGCGTCCATTCATAGTCTAACGTATCCAATGCCGCTCGCAAGGCAATGGAATAGTCACTTGTTTTTTGACTATCACCATCATTGGAAAAGAAGAGGGATGCCAAAATGGAGTCTGGGTGTAGCAGAGCATCGAGTGGTCGCACGTGTTGGAAATCCCATCGTGATTGGGAGGTCGCATCGACGGTGTATTGTAGCGATGTGGTATCGAGGCAACCGGTTAGATTATTGAGGCCTGCCGTAGTTTCAAATTGCGTCTTGGCCAGCATGCTATTGACAGAGTTTCCACCACCCAGTTCGGCATTCATGTCATTTCTTATGCCTCCTCCCACGTAGAGTCGATACCAGTTTTTTTCTTTGAGTTGAATGGTGAGTTGTTGTGTGGCATGCTGCTGCTCTGGACTTGTCTGATTTTGTTTCTGGTCAATTTCCACATTGATGCTTTCATAACAACCGGATTGTTCCAATCGAGTGACAAAGGAATGAAGCTGCTCGGCAGTTTGACCAAGAGACTGAGGGTGAGCAAAGGGTATACCTGCTTCAAACAGTCGGATTTGAAGAAAATCGGGATCTGTCCGTAGGGGCTTCTTGTCTTTATTATTGTTATTCTCCTTAGTGTCGTCGGATGATGATGAAACTGATGTACTGGTACTAGTAATGGTAGCTGGAAATTCAAATTGAATGGGGTACTCCATGGTATGCTTGAACATGGCCTGCTGCTGTTGCTGCCGCATTCTCTGCTGTTGTTGAGATGGATCCGCCATCTTCTCAGTCTCGCTTCTATGCAATGCAATCTATATCATGAACCAATGTCAAACTCTATTAATATTAACACTCTATCAGGGATACCTGTACTTGTAGTGGGCATGTCTTTCTGTTGGCATGTTGGCTTCCCATCGTGAAGAGCTGTTGTTGGATGGCTGGGAGCTGAATCACGCATTTGCAATCCCTGATGCCATTGACGTCACTCTCATTTCCTTCATTGGATCTTTGGGCATTCAACAATCCTCATCATCGACAATAACAACACGGTTGACACTTGACAGTGGTTGGCTCGCACAGTCTCAATTATTGGACCTCCATCGCATCACATCGCATCACATCGCATCTCAAAGCCATGATGTCTTCTTCAGTCAAAGCGTGCGCTGTGGGTTTTGCCCTCGTGGGAGCAGTGCAAGGTTTTGCGGTACCCTCTCCTAGCACTGGTAGTACCCTCATTAAGCCTCTGCATCAACAACCACAAACATCATCCGTATTATCACTGTCATCATCATCAAACAACAGTAATAATGAAGATCCAGAGGTACTACTACCAAAATCCTTGCAGTCCTTCTTGGCATCCATGGCAATGATTTCGGTTCTCACATTGGCGCCTCTCAACTTATTGGGCGACCACAACAACGCTGCCTTTGCCTATAATGATTACGCCAGTGACACGGTCCAATCGGCCATGCAAACACTAAAAGATGCCGGAGGAGATGCCGATCGAACGTTTGATGCCTACGAGAATATTGCCGAAATCATCGCCGAAGGCAAGGGCATTGGAGGATCCGTCGACTACAAGGGAGTCACTCTCGATCGAGGATATATTGCTGATGAAGACACGAGCATTTACAATCCTGGATTGACACTCTTGACCGAAGGAGAAAAGGGACGCCTCGTCGAATCACTCATGCAGTCTCGTCAAGCTGGAATTGACAAGAATCAATGGAGCGAAAAGAACCAAGACGCATACGCTTATCTAAAATTTCAACTCGATCCACTTCACATGACTGAATTGAGAGGATACCTCAAAGTGGCTCCCTTTCTGGTGGGATTCCTCTACGTGGGTGTGCTGGCCGTCCAACAATTCGCAAGAGATCTATTCCCCGTCGCATATATTGCCGCCGTTCTAGTCCTTGTAGCACCCGCGGCCATTCTCATCTTGACATCCTCATGAGAGATTGATTGATTCAATCATTCCCTGACTTGTTATTTTATTGGCTACCGTATATTTTATCAATAAAATGAAGATCACAGCTACGGAAGAAAAGAGGGCAGTTTCGTAGCTACGGTATGTTGTCGTCATTAGTTGTATAGTGTCACACTATTTCGAGCGGCGTTTCTTGCTAGGTGGATTCTCGTCTTCCTGGTCTTCCTCCGTTTCGTCGCCATCATCACTCTCGGTGGCGTCCACTTCAGCTACCACCTCGACTACATCATCGTCGTCGTCATCATCAGCTTCTTCATCGGCATCCCCAGATTCCCCGTTGGCCCCTGGTTTGTTGTTTTTGTTGCTTGTAGTTTCCTCCTCTTCTTCGTCGTCCTCTTCCTCGTCGTCCTCTGCATCTGCAATTTCCATGACATCTTCATCCTCTTCTTCTTCTTCCCCGCCCGAAAAATAGGGCAAATCTTCGTCGGAATCCTCATCTTCATCATCCTCCTCGTCGTCATTGTCATCCTGGTCGTTTCCTTTCTTCTTTTGGAGGAAATGTTGTTTGGTTTGTTGTCGTGCTTCCCGCGCAGCCTTGCGTTTGCTACGACCACGACGAGTCCCTTCGTTATCACTGTCGTCGGCATCGACCACTGCCACGGCATCTTCAGCAGATTCCTCGTCGGTGGACGCTGGTTGTTGTTGCTGTTCAGAGTCTTGCTTCATGGCTGGAATTAACACTTTGTGTATGTAGTCGTTCAAGACTGTCAATTCTTCGCGAGCAATGTTGGTGAATTCCAGCGTGGTTTCTCGTGGTTCTTCGTCATCTTCTTCATCATCATTGCCATTATTGTTGTCCTCGGCTGTCACAATTTTCATATCGACATATCGCGAAGATGCCCCAGTGCCTCGCCCGCAGGCAATCGAATGCAATTTGGATCGAGGAACGAACAGTGGGGGTCTGCACAATACAACAGAATACAAAAAGGCATGAATGAGTGAGTTTTCAACAACTTCAGTTTGACAATGTATGTCTGTTTGTATTGTCACGACACTTACTTGAAAAAGAGCAGCCCTTGCTTCATGGGAAAGAGGACTCCATCTTGCACTCCGTGGTAGCACTTGACAAAGGGCATGCCACTGGCGGTGGAGGATAGATTTCTATCTTGATGGGATTTGAAGGTCCATACTGGTTTGTTGTGGGTTGCTGTGGAGGCTGCTGTTGTTGTTGACACCGCTGCTGGGTTTTGGATGCGATAGACAGCCTTGGAAGCGTCCAGTTGTAGCGAATGACAAATCAGTTTGATCCAGGCTTCCGTGGTGTTGTTGTTGTCATTGTCGTCATCTTTTGGAAGGGCTTGTTGGAGTATTTCTTGTAGTACAGTGGTGGTTGTTGTTGTGGGTATGGGAAAGCAGATTTGCGAGATTGGTTTGTTTTTGAAGGTGACTGGTGAGGCGTCATGAAAACACAAGAGTACCATGGGACTCTTGGCATTGCTGGCCGCTTTTTTGGAGGAAGATGTTGAAATTTGAGTACAATCGGTTGGTTTTGGAAAGACAATGACATTGCGAACACTTCCGGCAGGAACGATCAAGGATTGTGGATTCTTGATGGTGGCGGCATGGATGCCTTGGGCATGAAATGTCCAGTGAAATCTTCCGCGTGGATTAGTCAAGGACACTTCCAGAGGACTATTCGAGTCATGGAGTGCTTCCCCAATACTGCTATTGTTTGGTTTGGTGGTCGATTCTTCACTAGTACTACTGACCAACGCCACGGCTTCCTTTTTGGGCTTTTCATCATCATCATCGTCATCGTCTTGTTGCCCAGCGGCAGATTCTTGGATTTGCTGAGCAATTTCGTCTGCATTGGGAAGTGTGCTAGTGCCTTGCAAGAGAAACGTCGTTGTGGCCATTCCGTCGTTCTATACCATCGATACACAACAAGGAGAGCAGAAACAAACAAATACAATAGCATTGGTTGAGAAAGAAGGAAAGCAATGACAACAGTCAAAATTGCGTAACAACAACTCAACAAACCTCAAAGCGATGCTCCAAAAGCCAATTCGACAAATCAGAAGCGGAACATGTCAGCAAGTCAATGGAGGGTGGCGTCGAGGACGTCATGGTGAGATGTCTTTTGGTTCAACAGCACAGCAGCACAGAAAATAAAATGCTGTTTGACATCAAGAGAAGAGAGTTGTCTGATGAACGTGTCTTCGTCGGCTTGGCGCCAAAAAGACGAACGATGGCTCATTCACGGACACTACGTGACTAACTGGGCCGTTGGATCTTTTCCTCTTCTCGATCTTGGCATCCGTCTTCTTTCGCTGTTCTTCTTGGGCATCCAATGACCTTCCCCTTTCCCTCTCCCACGCCGATGATCTTGAAACAAAACCCAGCATAAAAAGAAACACTGCAACAATTACTAATAGAAGAGCATCACGATGGTGACGGTAACGCCCAAACAACGCAGTAAAAAGAGCTCCAAGACAATAGTCTTTGCCACTTTGGCAGTTGTGGCTCTTGTCGTCATTGCCGTCCTTTCCAAAGGAACTTCTTCATCCTCACTGTTGCGACAGACTTCCAAACCACTGGCCACTGCCAAGACGGTGCAGTTATCAGACACCAATAATCCTCAAGACACTAACAAAGATCCAGAAATATCACAAAAACAACAACAACATGACGAGTGTCCCTACATGAGCATTCACGATCTCTCCGAAGACGAACGAAATCCTGCCAAAGGAGAGAGACACATGATCACACCACCCAGAGGAGGAATGATTCATCTCGTGTGTTGCCAAACCACGCAAGGGCCATTCAATACACTCGTTCATGAACAATGGGCACCCAATGGAGCCAAACGATTCCTGGAAATGGTCACCACGGGATATTTCAATTCCAAATTTGGAGTCCCACTCATGCGCTGTGTCCAGGGATTCCTCTGTCAATTTGGACTCAACAGTGAGCCACAATTGTCCAAACGATTCAAAGAAACCATTCCGGACGATGCCAATTGGTTGCCAGAAGGACCCAAATATCGACAAAATGAAGAGGGCGTCAAACGATTTGCAACCGGATATATGGCATATGCCGGGGGTGGTAAACACACACGCGATATGCAACTCATTGTGTCGTTGGATAATATTCCAACATTGGCCGGTGGATCTCCTTGGGAAGTGCCCTGGGGAGAATTGGTGGGACAACATTCCCTTGACACTTTTTCCAAAGTCTACACGGGGTATGGGGATAATGGACCCCCACAAGGGGATCTGTGGTCCAGAGGAATTACCCCGGCAGACAAGGAAAAGTTTCCAAAATTGGATTATGTCACTGGTTGCGCCGTGGTCGATCAGCAAATACAGGAATAGATAGAATATGGATTGAACGAATGAAGGCAAAACTATCGAATACAACGATTCGCGAGATTGAGTTGGCATGCAACACCTTTTGGTGGTCTTCTAGTGGTCGTCCTGGCAGTTCAAAGAAACGAAACTCCAACAAAAGGAGGCTCAAGGAAATTGGCAGACCACAAATGCGATTTGAATAGAGATCAGATGGCACTCCCGCCACATAGTTAGTTAGATTGTGTTGTGTTATCGGCGCTCTTATGAATTTCCCCTTGATCAATGATCTTTCCCCGTAGCGGAGCGCACCGTAGACCAGAATGTACATGATATACGCCAGAATGGACCAAGTGTATTCTCTCTGTGTCAGATGAGAGTTTGCGTCTTCGCGTCCCCGTACAAGAGTAAATCCTCGTTACGCGCATGGTGGTTTTCAGCCTCTCACCTTCTGAAAAGATTCGAACGGTTGATGACGTTGCAAAACCAAATGGATCGAAGCTTCTTCTTTCATTTTGTTCTGCCATGTCGCTTTGTGCTGTCATGTAGCATGTGCCGAAGAAGTCCAACAGTGGTTTTCTCTCAAACACAAAACCACGCTCATGATACGAGAACACTTCTTTTCTCCATAATAGAGCTCATTTGTCCCGGCTGTACTTGATATTAGAGGATAGATTGAAAAATAGAAACCATGACTGATATAAAGGTTCCCTTCCTTGCTGTTTTCGTTTGCATGGTCCTCTCCTTGCAAGGGTGTTCAGCATTCCTGTCTGCAGGACCAATTGCCCAAAGCTCCAAAGCTTTTGAGAGTCGCCTTTTTCTTATCGAAGATCTCTCGATCCTAGGCGAAGAATGCACGGCGGTATCGGATGGCGATGCGGGTGGGCTCCTGGAGTCTCTGAGAAAGAGAAAAGATGAACTGGACATTGGCATTGGGAAGAGATACGTTTGTCGCACTCAAAAAGGGTTTCTTAATGTTCACAAGGAGCCTGGTGAACCCTTCAATCCGTACAATGTTGTGCATCAGCTCAAAGAAGGAGATATCGTGACTTCCACGGGACCTCCACGAGGAGGTTGGATTCGTCACGACAATGGTGGCTGGAGCATTTCCAAGTACAACGGGTTCACGTGGCTGGAGGAATTAAAAGAGTAAGAGGACAAATCAAAACTTTTGCGCTGGCAATAAAAGGAAGAACCAACAATTTTGTTATATGGCATAGAGCAACGAACACAACGCTATAGATGTAACTGTTTTTGTCAGCATCTATCTTCTGCTTGCATCCGTTGGCTTTCTAGATACCAGCCGGGTGTGTTTCCAGAAGCTACATGTACATGTACCAATAGGTTGGTCGCTTGCCCTCAACTGTGACAATTCTATTTTCATAATGTAGACCGAAGCTACCGAAGTTCCTTGGCATCGTACTGTGGTACCGTGGTACCGGTAGGATGGTGGTTGGGTTACGAAACGGCTTAGAACGCAACAGCAGCAGCTTCAGCGGTCTACTAGTACCCATGGACTTGCAGAAAAAGATACGTATACCGTAGTAGGATACCGGTAGCCACCGCTGGGGAGCTCATTCATATTGTGAACTAGCCAGCCAGATAGGAAAACCAGGCCTTGCACAGTTCCACTAACTTCACTGAATGCTCGACACTGCTTCGGGACCAACACCCAAGGAGATCAAAGGGCAATGCTAACTATGGTTTTCTTTTTCTACCAGGTATGTACACTAAAATTGTATGGATTGATTGTCGTGCTTGCCTTGTTCCGTGACCTTTCGTAGCGTCGTTTGTTGTTGTTGTGGGGATGTTTCGTCAACCAAGTTGTTGTTGTCGTTCTTCTTTCTTTTTGATTACATTTTCTTCTTCTTGTTGCAACAACCATTGGTGACCAACCAACATCCTGTGGTTTGGTGCTCATTAGTTGGCATTCTCTCCTGCTTCCACATTCATTCCTTCTACACACCCGCCATTTCAATCAAGGCAAAACAATTTCCACTGAGCAGTGCGGCACCCAAAAAGATGGATGCAAACCAGGGCAATACCAAGAACCAGTACCACCAGGTGACGACAAACATGGTCAACACGTAGAATGCCGCCGAGACCATCATATTACCTCCCGTGGCCTGTTGTACCGCTCCAATGAGTGCAACAATGGCGGTAAAGGGCAAGAGTGCCAGGCCCACCAATCGCGCCGAGAGTGGTTGATGCGGTTCGCACATGGTGAGAATGGAATCGGCCGATAGCTGAATTTTTTCTGCCCAGATGAATGTCATGGACAATCCGGTACGTCGGGATCCCCAAAAGACAGTTTGCAGGAATTCGACTCCGGCTCCAAGAATGGTGTATACGAGTATCAATCCCATCCAGGCACTCAACAAGGCATTGTGCATGGGCCATAGAAAGGATTGGACGACCTTTTGTGGAATGGGTGTATCCTCGCGAAAGAGTGTGAGGGAGAGACGCTCGACCAGGCTGGCAATGCAAATGACGGCTGCTTCAGGAACACTCCAGAGCGTTCCCGGTGTGGCACAGAGTGGTTCCTGTCGACTCCACCAAGCATTTTCTATCAGTGTATTGGCCAATCGCCGTAGATAGGCAGGTCGTGACTCGGAGGCTGCCGCACAGAGTAGGGGAATGGCGGCAATGCCGCGTGGTGCGGCGGCGTTGTTTGGACTCGCGTTGTTGTTATTGTCGCCACCGCCATTGGTAATGGTGGGAGTGTTTTGTGGCGTTTGTGCCGATGTCGTGCCGTAGGTCCTGACTTGTCGATCGCATTCTTGAATGTACAATCGCATGGCTTCTTGCTGGGAGACTCCCTTTTTGGCCCGCCATGCCTGGTGCTTGGCTTTTTCGGGTTGCGTGGCGGAATTGGGAATCGAAGCGGGAGCGTCGCCCACCACACTCTGCTTGTGCAAGGCGTAGAGTTCTAGGCGATCTCTGTTCTGTGTATGAAAGACGATGATGATAACACAATCGTGAGTACTAGTATGAAGTCGCGACAAGTAAGTCGATTTACGGCATGTCATGTCAACTCACCGAAGGAGCACTAGCTGGCTTCCATGTTTTCATGTAGTTGGTCTTTTCGCGAAAGGAATCGGTCAAGTCGCTCATGATGGTTTCGTTGGTTTAGTACTGTAATAGTCTGCTCTTGCTATCATTCAACTAGGAGGAATGCTACTACTGTGGTATACGTAGTCGTGTGGTTGGTGGTATCTTTGGGTAACAGCTCTTGTAGGTTGTAGGTATTCGGAACCGTGGGAAAACACGCCTTGGGTGCATCAATCAATCAAATCGAACGAATGATGTATCTGGTGGGATGAGTTATTGATGGATGACACTTGTCACCCAACCAGCACTGCGACGAAGGAGATGATGCTACCGGTATTCAATGGTTTGTCGACCAGTTTGTTGTGGCAAGGCTTCGGGTCAGCCGCTCTTGTTGTCGATGTCATCCGCCATGCCGGATACCTTTTGCTCAAAATACCTCATTAGGGTTACAATAGTATCGTTGGATCCGCGAACACATCAATCCCGTCCTCGTCAGAATTCCAAAGAAGAACCATCACCAGCCGGAAGCGAAACGAGAAAGATCCAAAGCATCATTGGCATCTTGTCAATCACCCACCCGCTTGAGAATCGAGAATGCACTCAACGGGGCCATTATTCTTCCCATCAATAAAACAACCAGTGGGAAGCCATCACTTTATTTCCCCAGTCATTAGACAGACCTCTGCACCCATCTCTCCCTATCCACCATGTCGTGGTCTGCTACACGAGTTTCCGCCCTTCGATCGCTCAAGGCATTGGGTAGAAGACAGGTGATTGGATCCAATAATAGTAATGTGGCTCTTCGCAGTCTATCCTCGACGGTTGGATTGTTTTCTTCCATGCATCGACACCAAAATGCACCCACCAAACAACAAATAAGCACCAGTGTCACCAAACGCTGCTTTTCCTCTGAAGAAGATCCTCTTTCCGAACCACGAGAAGCCATGGCGTTTGATGTGCTCATTGTCGGTGGTGGACCTGCTGGACTAGCAGCTGCCATTCGAATCAAACAGTTGTGCCAAGAAACAGGAAAGGAATTAAGTGTCTGTGTCATTGACAAGGGAAGGTAGGCAACTCAGAAAATTAAATTCTGTTGTCTGTGGGTTTTGTGACTACAAGGCTCACTCATCCGTCTGTATTTCCTATTTTTCATTCCAATTTGGGTTCAAAATTAATGGTTGTTGGCTGTGTTATTAATTAATCGACAATAGTGAAATTGGAGCCCATATTCTATCTGGCAATGTGTTTGATCCAAAAGCACTCCATGAACTATTTCCCGACATGGCAGACAAGAATTCGGACAATCATTGGACCAAAGTCTTTGAAAATGAACAAGGTTCCTCAGCCACTCCCGTCCAACACGATCAATTTCTAGTTCTCACAGAAGACAAATCCATGGGTATTCCCCATTTTCTATTGCCTTCACAACTCCACAATGACGGAAACTATATTATTTCACTCAGTCAACTCTGTCGATGGTTGGGCAAAAAGGCAGAAGAATTAGAAGTCGAAGTATATCCAGGATTTGCCGCTTCCGAAGTGGTCTTGGACGAAGCTACTGGAGCCGTCAAGGGAATTGCCACCCGGGATGTGGGCATTGGAAAAGATGGACAGCCCAAGGCTACATTTGAACGTGGCTCGGAATTGCATGCACGACAAACACTCTTTGCCGAAGGAGCCAGAGGATCCTGTTCGGAATTTCTCATTGAACATTTTGATTTGAGGGAAGATGGACATCCACAAACGTACGGATTGGGAATTAAGGAAGTTTGGGAAATTCCCGAAGAAAACTTTCAACCAGGATTGGTCCAGCATACCTTGGGATATCCATTGCAGAGTTCGGTTACCGACAAGGTCTTTGGTGGAACCTTTCTGTACCATCAAGAACCCAATCTCGTGTTGGCTGGTTTGGTAGTAGGACTGGACTACCAAAATCCTTACTTGAATCCGTACCAAGAATTTCAACGATGGAAGACTCATCCCGATATTAAAAAACACTTTGAAGGTGGCACGTGTGTTTCTTATGGAGCTCGTGTCTTGAATGAAGGAGGGTACCACTCCATTCCAAAATTGACATTTCCCGGTGGAGCCTTGCTGGGATGCTCGGCTGGATTTTTGAATGCTGTCAAAATCAAGGGTTCTCACACCGCACTCAAATCGGGAATGTTGGCCGCCGATGCAACCTTCGAAGCATTGACGGAGGAAGAGGGCGTGGACCCTGTCGCAGATTCATTTGAGTACCCGGAGGATTACAAACCACAAGAGTTGACCGCATACGAATCCAAGGTGAAAGACTCCTGGATCAATGATGAGCTATACGAAGTACGCAACAGTCACGAATCTTTTGCCCGATGGGGCGTTGGGGGTGGGTTGGTGTACACTGGAATTGCCACGCATGTTACCAAGGGCCGCGAGCCATGGACATTGAGCCACACGGAAAGAGATTCGGAAAAAACCAAGCAGTCCACGGACTTCAAACCAATTGACTACCCTCCTCCCGATGGCAAACTGACGTTTGACCTTTTGACAAACCTACAACGCAGTGGAACGTACCACGAAGATGATCAACCCAGCCATCTTCGGATCAAGCCCGAATTAGGGGATGTCCCAAAGAACGTTTCGTTGCAGGTATACGCAGGACCTGAGCAACGATTTTGTCCCGCTGGCGTTTATGAATATGTAGACAACGATGAGGAAAGTGGCCCTGACAAGAAATTGGTTATCAATGCCCAGGTAAGCTTTGCTGTTCACTTCTTTCGACAAAAGTCGCCTCGTTTATGATTTGATTGAGTTTGTCTAACTTTTGATGCCTTGATTGATGATGCTGCCATTCTCGTAGAACTGTGTTCACTGTAAGTGCTGTTCCATCAAGATGCCAAAGGAGTACATTCATTGGACTGTTCCCGAAGGAGGTGGCGGTCCACAGTACCAGATCATGTAGGCTTCTTAGTAAGCATTCGCATAACTTGAAACTTTCATATTGAGTCTTCCACCTGAAATCTACTAGCTAGCTAGATAGATACCGTAGGCAGGCAAAGAGCGGGTGGTTGGATAGACGGTTCTGCAATGGTTGACAATTGTGGCCATGTTTCCGTTCAGGACAGCTAAACTTCGTACCGGATTGACAGCTCTACCGGGTTTAGAACGAATCTTCAACCGAAAGATCCCTGCACAGCGCCACAACCAAGGGGACAACAGATCTTTAGATTGCCAACGGCGGTACAAGATGATGTTATCCCCTCGAATGCTCTATCGGTATCTTGCTACGAGCACAGCTGTGCTCCGGAGTCCAGCAAGCCAGCATCTTTCAGCAACCTTTCGCACCAGCAGAAGCGCCACTGTGGCTCCATACTCCATACATTTGCAGCAGCATTTTCGTCGGGAACTCTCGATCTTGACTGGCCACAATCATAACGTTGACTCTGCGGTTGAAGAAGACAGCTCTGGGAAAGAAGGCGGAAATGAGTCTGTCGCTATGGGGGATCAAGGAATTATCCCTCAGGAATCGTTTGAAGGAAAGATAGTACCTCTTGGACCCGATTTCTCGGTACGAAGAATATTGCCATTTCGCAAGCAAAGATCCTTAGGTCCTTTTGTCTTTCTAGATCATTTTGGACCAGTCCTAATCTCAGAGCATGCCATGAATGTGGGTCCCCATCCGCACATTGGCCTCATGACAATTAGCTACCTTTTTGAAGGGGCCGTATTGCATCGTGATTCGACAGGAGCGGAACAAATTGTCCTTCCAGGTGAAGTCAACGGAATGATATCAGGAAAAGGCGTGACCCATTCGGAACGAGGTCTTTTGGAAGATTTGCAGCCACATTTAGATGCCCGGAATGTACCGGCTCCAACCGGGTCCCACGGTCTCCAATTGTGGATGGCCTTGTCCAAGGATGGAGAAGATTGTGAGCCATCTTTTCACCACGGAAAGGCTGTTTCCATTGACTCACATGCTACTTTAGTGGTTGGGAATTCCAATGGTCTGACCCAGTCGTCCATTCCCATTGACCCAAAGTTGGGAAGAGTGTTCTATGTGGATACCCACTTTGAAAACGCAAATGACAGCTTTATCCTGGAGGGCCCGGGAGGACAGCACGACTACAACTATCCATCCATCGAAGTCGGAGTCTATGTGTCTACAGGAAAGATGAAATTCCTCTCAGGGTGGGGGTCCTTGGATGGTCAAATAGTGGAACCAGGAAGTATGGTCACTGCCAAAGCTGGAGCAACAGAGATCAAAGCAAAAATTCAAGCATTGGAAGGTGACACTCGTGTTGCCATTCTAGGCGGCACTCCCCTGCCGGAGAAACGCCACATGTTTTGGAATTTTGTATCTGCAGGCAAGGAGAAATTGGATGCTGCAACAAAAGCATGGGATGAGCTAGATCGTAGCATATTCCCAAAAGTTGTGAATGAAGCCAATGATGATTCAATCCCCTTGCCAAAGAGAAAGTAACACAGTCCTGTAGAAACTTTATAAGATGTCCATTGGAGCATTTCGATCTTACTAGCTAGCCATACCGGTAGCCATGCACTCCTTGGGATTGGATTGAATGGAAGAGCAGAAGAACAGCAAGTCATGAATTGTGCATGTACTAGGAGCTGTACGAGGTATGCTGCCTTAAGCTAGATCTAGAAGACTGTTTGGGTAAATTATGAGCTATCTAGATTAGGTAGATACAGAGCCACTGGCTCCGTTCTATGACTATGTCCCTGTAGAGGGTATCCAGGGATACTAAGATCCCTCTCCAGGCATACCAAGACCTCTCTTGGCATCCTTACAGTCAGGCCTATTGCATCCGCTTCCCCAACTGCACTTAAGCTTCAGGGGTCTCTGGTTCAGAGAATGGTTGCACTCTACGGATGTTGATCCGTTCAGAGATTGCACCTTGCCTTATGCGGATAGTGCCGTTGGTATACACGTGCGTGACTGTGAATGGTCCATCGCGTTTGCGTCTAAGCTTGCGAAGGATCCCGGGTCTAGCCTTTGACACCATGTCTCCTATGGAGTAGGTGTGCGCAATGCGCTTGCTGTTTTCCCGTTCATTGTTCTTATTTATCATTGCTTGTCTGCGTGCCCTTATGGCTTCCCAGTCAGCCTTGAACTGGACTGGTAGGAGCATATTGCGTCCGAAGATCAGTTCGGCCGGCGTTGCCTCTAAGGTAGTATGGTAGGTACTCCTGATGGCATAGGCAGCAGCAGATAGGAAGGAGGACCACGGATCATGGCCGTCTAGTTCCTCTTCTTCCAATTCGAAAGTCCTTAGCATATTCCCTAGGACTTGGTGTACCCGTTCCACAATGCCATTGGCTTGGGGGTTGTACGGGGAACTAGGCTTCTTAGTCAGGCCATAGTTCTCGACGAGTTCTTCAAAGACTGACTTGAACTCTTTGCCATTGTCGAACCCAATGTAGTGGGGCCTTGGATACATATTGATCCAAGCATCATCTAATGCTTTCTGGCAGCAGTCAGCACTTGGCCTCTCAACCTGCTTAATCTCAAACCATCCTGTGGCTGGATCAATCATTGTCATGGCTCGCAGCTCAATCTTATTGCGTTTGCCTTTGACCTTGACCGAGTATGGACCTACTAGGTCTACATTGACTCTATTCCAGGGTACAGATGGTTCTGCCTCCTTGGCTGGGAGGTGGCCATACTTCTTAGCTGCTGACTTGCAGAGTTGGCACTTTCGGCAAGACTTGACAAAGCGGCGGATATCATCTCGCATCTTGGGCCATGTCAATATTTGACCTATTGTCTTTTCCATTCGTGTCTCACCTGGATGCACTAAGTAATGGTGCACCCATGCAACTATTCGATTCTGTAGTACCTTCGGTACCAGTATCTTTTCATTATAGCAAATGAGTGTATGTCCCTCTATGTCTTTCTTAGAGTACTCTTGTTTGCTCTTCTCAACTTTCTTGCGGAGTTCCTTGTCCAGGCGTTGCGCCTTGGCTAGGATTTTGGGGTTCATTGGGAACCCTTCAAGTTCTGAGTCCTCAAGCCGCTCTGTTGGCTTGCTTGTGGTCTCTCCATTGAAGCACATCTCGCACAGTTCCTCCTTATCGAGGTCTGTCTCATCTCTCACTAAGGTGGCCATACAATAGGCTGAGATGTGTGCTTGACTGGACTGCTCATCATTGGTTTTCTTGTGCCTAGCCCACGTGACTTCTTGGCTGTCACGGGTGTCTGTTTCATTGTCCTCGAGATCCATTCTGGAGAGGGCATCGGCAACCACATTGTCTTTGCCGGCCACATGAATGTATTCAGGGCCAAACTCTTCTAGCAACAGTCTCCATCGGATAATCCGATCATTGGTTAAGTTGCCATAGATAATATTTTTGTGGTCTGTATGTATTACAAGCTTTTGTCCCAGGAGGATTGTTCTGAACTCCTTGAGAGTCTCAACAATGGACAGTAGTTCCTGTTCTCCTGTTGTGTAGCGCTTTTGAGCACTATTGAGCTTGCGGCTGTAGAAAGCCAATGGTTTGCCTTCTTGCATAATCACTCCGCCTAGTTGATAGTCACTGGCATCTGTGTATATATGAAAGGTCTTACTAAAGTCAGGGAAGGCTAACATAGTGCCTTCACTCATGATCCTTTTCAATTCTTCAAAGGACTCCTGACATTGTTTGTTCCAGTCCCACTTTCTCTTCTTGGAAAGTAGTTCTGTCATTGGGGCTAACAAGTGGCTTCGACGTCGCCACATGTCTCGGTAATAGTTAACCATGCCAAGGAAATGTCTTAATTGCTTGACATTCTTAGGTGCCTGCAGCCTAAGTATCGCTTCCACTTTCTTTGGTTGTGGTTTGATGGCATTCCGAGTGAGTTGGTAGCCCAAGTACTCTAGCTCGTCCTCTGCAAAGAAGCATTTGCGGACATTGGCTCTGAAGCCTTTGCTTTCAAGCCTACTAAGGACTATTTCGAGTTTAGTAAGATGGTCCTTGAAGGTTCCATCTGAAATGATGAGGATATCATCAATGTATACTCTGGCAAACTCCAGGTCACCTAGGAGTTCATCCATAATACTTTGGAATATGTCTGGGGCAGATGCTACACCCATAGGTAGCTTCCTGTACCTATACTTGCCCCAAGGCAAGATGGTTGTGCATAGTGCCTGGGATTCCTCATCAAGTGGGATATGGTAGTAACCCATGCTTAGGTCTATAGCCGTTGCATATTTGAAACCCTGCAGTTTGTATAGCAGGTCAGAGATTTTAGGTAATGGGTAAGGCTTGCGTTTGAGCACTTCGTTTAATTTTCGAAGTCTGTCAGCACTCTTACATCCCTGTTTTCTTAGGTTGGATGAAGCTGGCAGCTGCCCATTCACTATCATGATTTCTTTCCATGACACCAATCTCGCAGAATCGGTCAATCTCTTTCTTAGTTGTTTGCTCATAGGCTTTTGGTATGGGAAAGGCTCTGGCATGGAATGGCTTGGCACCTTCTTTAATTTCTAGATGAACAGGCTTGATATTCAATTGTCCAAGGCCACCACCAAAGAGTGTGGGATGGCTCTTGAGTACTGCCTTTAGTTTCTCTTTTTCATCCAGGTTTAGCTTAGCCTGACTATTGATATACTCATCAATGTCTACACTGGAATAATTTGCATCTAGAATCCGCTTTTGGCGTGACTCCGCTTCCTGGAGGATAGGTGCCTCTACATTCATATGGTAGAGCGCTTCCATGAAGTGACTTTCACTGAGTTGCCCACGTTGCTTGAGGGGAACAGTGCTGTCCTTCCATACAATCACCTTTTCTTCGGTGTCTACATAGATACCAAGTTCAGTCATAAGGTCCATACCAATGATGATGTCATATGCCATGTTGCTGGAGGGATGTACATCATCTACATTGGCTACCCATGTGACAGTTTTATTGGCATCTAGCTCTGGGAACTTGAAGTCCACTAAAGCTCTTTGTTTGGTTTCGAATTGTCCACCAAGAGTGTTCCATTGAACCTTCTTTCCTTTGTAGCCTGCTCTGCCTTTGCGAACAAACTCCTTTAGGATGAGTGTTGAGGAAGTGCCAGTGTCGAGCAATGCTCTAGCTGGGACAATCTCCTCATTCCGATTCATTATCTGGACTAAGACTTTGGCTGTATAGTGCCCAGTTTTGACCTTTTTCTTTGGTCTACGGATATCCTCATAGAAGGGGGACAATTGTTCTGGTTGTTCGTTACTACTAAAGGTATTATTGCTACTGCTACTGTTGCTGTCATTGTCTTCATCATCACTGTATGCTGTGCTTAACCTGGGCATCAATGGAGGTAGATCGTCATCAATGTCAGTACAGTCAGTACAGGTGCTGGACTCGCAGTCAATTTGCAGGCAGTGCTTACCTTGGGTTTTGTCCTTGTTGTCACCGGCAATGGTAAGGCTAGCTAGGATGTTATCGAAGCTGCTTACAGATTCTTCTTCATCCTGGCGAGCGCGCTTGGCTTGGTTAGCAACAAGCTTCTTGAGATCTTTGGTCTCAATCATGACATGGGAGCTTTGAGGCTTACTCTTATTTTTGTTGGAATGGAACTTGGCACGTTTGTTGGGGCGGTCTCCGCTTCCAGAATCTTTGCTGTGCCAGCACTTTCCACGGTGCATTTTCCCACAGGTGTTGCAGGGAGTGCGCTCCTTGGTGCTATTGTTCGCTTCCTTGTTATGTCCACGGTGGCGCTTTCTGCCACCACCGCCACCAGGACCACCACCTCCACCTCCGTTGTTGCCTCCATTGAAACCATTGGCTTCGGAGAGCTTGCGGGAAAGTAGGTCGGCTTTGTAAAGTCGCTGGTAGTACGTCACAGCCTCATTGAAGCTCGTGAACAGGTGTGGCTGCTTGCCCTGGCTGAGCATCAAGGGGTGCCAGCGCCTAGGCGTGGAATAGTCCATGATGTCAACCAGTTCATCCCAATCAAGTTTCTTGTTTGGGGGATGTTCCATTTCCACCTTGTCAATGGGGAAATATTTCAAATAATCGTTTAGCTTTTCAAGGCGGTCCGCGAATTTCTCCGGATCCATGTTGCCCATGAATAGATTGTTGCGCATGTAGCGCTTCTGGGAACGAGCTGCCCAGGCTCCATCAGCAAAGATTTTCAAGGCCATGTCGTTCAAGACTTTGTTCAAAGCCATCCTCTGCCGATCTTCCTTCTCAACCTTGCGGGCGAACCGCTTGTTGTAGAAGCTCTGGTAGAGCTCGGCGCTTTTGCCTTTGAGAAGGCTGCGCTGGACACGGACGATCTGAGCCGTCTTGGTGTATCCCAATGTTTTGATTAGATCATCAATGTTGAACCTCCATTCACACCATTCTTCTGGTGTGTCACCCATTTCGAAGACTGGAAGCTTGACCGTGTAGTACTGCTTCTTTTTATCATCATCTTCGGGTGTGTCTGGGTCCAATGGGACGCTGAAGGTGCGCACGTTGGTGGAGTCCTCATCCTCGTCACCCTGAGATGACTTGCCCTTCCTCCTTTTATCAGAGAAGAAAGAGATAGCAGGAGCCCACATCTTGGCAACCTTCTTGCGCTGTTCGGCTTCCTCATCCATAAACTTGGAGTGAACGGAAGGCATGGTGTTGAGTCAGTAATGAGATAACAAACACCAAGTAGAAATACTGCAGAAGAGGTGCACAGAATTATTTCTCTTGTTACAGTATTTCTCTTGTTGGTGTCAACTTTTCTGCACTTGCTCCGCGGCGTCAATTTTGCTCAAGTTCACGGGGATTGATCGGTCGATCAGTGTTCTTGGTGAATTCCGTCCTGAAAGCACGGCTGGCTGTTGAGAGCAGGACCGTCGAGAGCAGGACAGGTCGGTAGCAAGTTCTTGTTGTTGTTGTCGGAGAAGGATGGAAGCTTCTATTGTTGTCGCAAAATACCCCTCAGTCAAAGGATCGCAAAATCCTTGTCAAAGGAGTGATATCACTATGCCTTAAGGCCGGTCTCTACCGGAGCGACTAAAGTAGCGACTAAAGGAATCCTTTAGGTGGTTGTTTAGTTCAAGATTTAGTCATTATCCTTTAGTAATGGTGGTGTCTACCAGCAGATGATCTCGGACTAAACAATTTAGTCGAGTTTTTAGTCAAAACGTGGTGTCTACCGTGGCGACTAAACAAACACAAACATGACTAAAGTCATGCTGGACTTAAAGAGACTCAAAAAGATTTAACAAAAGTGATCACTTGGTGGGCTACCAATATTCTATCAGCATGGTGGATTTAAAGGACTCAAACAAAGACTTAAAGAATGATTACTTTTTTTGAGATAACAAGACTCAAAACACACCATTGCGATGCACCTCTCCTCTGTCATTATCGTTGATCGTTTGCACTCTACTATCATTCAGTCAAAGGCCGAGAAATGAAAGCCATCCCGCACTCCATACTCTGCAATGAGGGATGGCTTTCTATTCTCAACCGAAGACTGTCGGCTTGATAAAGTGCGATAGAGGTGCGGCGATAGAGGTGCGGCGATACTCTCTTCGTCGTTCCATCGTTCGATCGTTCGATCATTTGCACCTT
Organism: Seminavis robusta; assembly: GCA_903772945.1. Taxonomy (NCBI): domain Eukaryota; phylum Bacillariophyta; class Bacillariophyceae; order Naviculales; family Naviculaceae; genus Seminavis; species Seminavis robusta. The sequence goes on along the minus strand of CAICTM010000439.1, from coordinate 25,673 downwards.
ACTATCGGCCGATACTCCTCTACTATCGCCGATACCGTACTATCGCCGATACCGTACTCCTCTTCGTCGCACCTCTACTCTATCAGCTCTGTCGCGATGCTCTGATAGTGAGGCTGTGCAATGAGGGTGCTGTTCTTTTTTAAAAGTGCTGTTCTTTTTTAAAAGTGCTGTTCTTTTTTTAAAGAGTTCTTAAAGAAGCTTTAGTCGTTATGTTCGCTCACCGACTAACCAGCCTCCCGTTAGTCGGTGAGCAACATAATGACTAAAGCCTTTAGTCCGTGGGACGTTTAGTCGCTTGGGTAGACACCACCCTCAGAGACTAAACTATCGACTAAACTACGAAATATGGCTTAGTCGCTACTTTAGTCGCTTGGGTAGAGAGCGGCCTAAGCTAGATCTAGAAGACTGTTTGGGTAAATTATGAGCTATCTAGATTAGGTAGATACAGAGCCACTGGCTCCGTTCTATGACTATGTCCCTGTAGAGGGTATCCAGGGATACTAAGATCCCTCTCCAGGCATACCAAGACCTCTCTTGGCATCCTTACAGTCAGGCCTATTGCATATGCATACGGGTACAACTTCTGCCTGTCCGAACCTGATTTCATTGTGGTTGTAAGGACAGCTTTGCTGGTCTACTTTACCGGAACCGTTCAGGTTCGTATTCTTGGGCTCGCGCTTAGGAGTGACTTTGTTGGCAGTTGGCAATGACGGTGCTGCCGTCCTTGAAACTGAGCATGCCGCAGGAGAAAGGTTTGATGAATAGACTTTCAAATAGCTAGCTAGCGCTAGCCAGAGAGTTACGTGAAGGATCCGTTGTGGTGGCTCCATGTGGTGGCAACACACCCACAGTGCCACCGGTACGTAATCGTGATGGTCAAGCGGTCCACCCGTCGTGACTTCGCCTTCCATCGCTGGTATCCCGCAACCGACCATCACAGCCTAATTACCATGTTTCAGCGATCAGCTGGATGCTTCCCTCATTTTTGTGTTGCCCTCGATGTCTTTCTCACATTTGTCACCATTCTCCGCTCCTTGTTGCTTCCACTACTGCCTCCGAGCAAAGCTTTCGTCCCTTCCAAACAAGAAGCCCAGCCCAAGATGCCGTCGACCGAGAAATCTGCGCTCCTTGAGAGAATGAAGAAGCTTGTTGCGGAACAGGAGGCCGTGGTGGATGTCCAGTTGCAAAAACAACTCGAGAAGGTGGAGGATGCTAAGGAAGAGGACATTACGAAAACCTCCGCTTTCAGGAGAATGACTGCGACTCGACTGGTGAAGCGTGACGATGGACGGACTCAGCTTGTCCGAGACTATGGTGATGCCGAGGAAACTCGCGAGGAAAGCACCGGCCGTGGATCTTCGGATGACGACCAGAGAGAGTAAGCGATGCATGTTTCAAGGACGTTTGAGTCTACCGTACTGTTCGAAACAGATCATGCTGAGCCAGAACGATGCGTCGGCTTAGCCTGCATAGTGATGTGACGATTAACAACTCGATGTGAGCCAATTTTATAACCAATTTTACTGTACTATGTTTTGTGTCTACCTGTATCGGTAGCTACGTGTTGTCTGCCGTTTTAAAAACAGATGAACGGTGGTCCGCAGGTATTTGGGGCTTGAAAAAATGAATTCAATGAAAGCGGTCTCGGTTCATCTGTCTCGCTCGCCCACGACGACTGCAATGTCCAACGAAGCATGCCCTCCACAGACTCGAGAAGCGAGAACCTGAAATGTATTAATCTAGCAACCAAAGACGGCAGTAGATTGCCTGCATCGCCTCAATGGCTAGTCCTTTCTAAGAAACGGAGAGCCGGTAGGATGCTGACACAAGAGCCTCTATACGTGCGTACGGTACCGCCATTGCATCTCGTATTGCAGAAGGAACAATTGCGTTTTTAAAAACTCTCAATCCTTCATTCACCAATCAACCCAACCTAACCACAAAGGAGAAGCACGGTGGATTGCTGACATGAACCGGAGTGGCGCGTAAACAAAAATCTTGGAAAGAATGGAATCAGCTCCCCAGTTGCAACAATGGCAAAAGTTCTTGGGCTCTTCCTTTGGCCATCCGCAGAGCCAACGCCAAATCAGCATGGTCCATGGATACTTTCCCCTGATAATCCAAAGATAGAATATTGTCCATGTCCAGACCATCCAAGACCACCGTAATGGCACCCTGACATACTTCCTCCTCTTCTCCAGACGGATCGACTAACCATTGTTGCTTTGACTCGTTGTTGTTGTTGTCGTCCTCCTTGGACGCTTTTATTCTCATGACGCCCATGGATAGTGGCAAGGGAATGACAGGCAGATTCAGTGTCTGGGACGCAAAGCTGGTCCAAGATTCGGGCAATTCCTTTTGTTGGGCATCATTATCGAGTGTGTAGACACGTCCCTCTTGCACCACAATTGGCGGCAATGCGGTATTTTGCAAGGCCCCCACGGCAGCCAATAGGCAGGCATCGGCAATACTTCCATTGGGATTGAGGATGCAAATGGTCACATCGAGCCCAAAGGCAGCCCTGCCCGGTATAATTCCCAATTGTTCCAGATCCATGACTTGAAGCAAGAGACGCTGCAACCAAGACTCCAATGGACCATTGTTGTTGCTGGGTGTCAATGTGACTTTCAAATCTCCTTGATTGGCGGATGGTTGTCCGATATCGGCCGTGACACCTGCTAGCACATGAGTATTGCTGGTGCCGCTGCCACCTGTCAGTTTGACCAATGCACTTCCCAAGGCATTTTGCTGGAGGACGCCCGGAGTAATGGTGGTTTGTCGTGCTTGTCCAAAGATTCTACCATCGGGCCGTGTCTTGTGAGCCCAAAAGAGCTCGGGAATGTACGCGTTGGGATCCAAGGAGAGCGCGGTTTGGAGGGTAGCATCGGCCCATTCTTGAATCACATCGGCACTGCCAAGTTCGTGGGACTTGGAGGAGGAGGCTTTTTGGGCGGGTGCCTTGAGCATTGCTATGTTTGTCAGTTCGTTGATTGTGCTATCAACAGTTCCAGGTGGCTGATTGTAATGGTTGTTTGGCTTGGATTGCATGAATGTGTCGAACTCTGCCATCCACCCATGCAAAAAGCCGTTGCTTGAAGATTTCATCGATTGATTCTCATTCGACTCGACTCAATCGAATGGTTTCATTCTATTCCTCCAGTCAGGTGTGACTGGAATTGAAGAGGTTCGGGACTAAATTTTTCCTCCAAGTGCCGCGCATTGGCAATTGGTTTGAATTCAATCCGACCGCACCTGCCGTGCCCATCCATGTCAACCGTGGAGTTAGTTCCTGTTAGGTCCTCACAAATTTGGAAGAAGAAACCAAAATTTGTAGAGCATCCCACGAATTAGGCTTCTAATCTATCTATCTAGCTGGGAACATGAAATTCGGCCATGGTCGCATCACCAAAATCACGTCGTTAATGACGGGGAAAGGCGAAAGCCCCACCCGAGTTTTGGTGACGGAGGGACCTTCCACTGCTCTAAAAGAATCTTCGTTGGGCTTTACATCGCAAGATACCACAGAAGCATCCATTACATCCCTCTGGGAAGAATCACTCCTAGAACCAGCAGAAGAAGATCGCTCTCCTTTTGACGACAACGACAGTTGCCAAGACGATTTTATCGATCCCTATCTACGAAAGCAAACCCGACGACGAGTCAAAGTCCAAAAGAATGAATATTGCTCCTCCAAGAGGCCAATGAGAAGTAGCAATCGTGAAAACAACTTTGACCCCACATGTATTGACGTTGACGTTGACAGCGACACGGAAACCGAATACTCCTTCACCAACCAAGTCATTTCTTTTGTTGCTGGCAGTGAATATTCACAAGAACAATATAACGACGAAGACGACGACCTGCAATCCTCTCTACCCTCCGAATCCACGTCACCCTTTGACGAACCTTGCAGGCGACCCATTGAACCTGAGGCTCCCAAGAAGACAACATCTACAACCAACAAAACAACCACATTCAAGAGTCTAGGAACCTTCGATTTTCCAATCACTGAAACAACCACTTCCACAGCAGAACCAACTACTGGTACCAAAACAGTTAACGGCATCAGCAAGAGTCTAGGAAGTGGGTGTTTTGAAATCCCACCCAAACCAGAAGAATCTGCATCACCATCCTCCACTGCCAAAGCAGAAGGTTTTTCCTTTACAACTCCATTGTCAGCCATTGGCAAGAGCATTCTGGCCATTGGTTCACTGGCTATTCTTCCCAAAGCCCTTCAGTTTGATTTGATTACGCAACAACCTCCCACACCCCTCAGTCAAACCGAACCATCCAATCAAGAAACTCCACAAATGACACAACGACAAGCCAAAGCCGAACGAGAATGTGCCCGGTGGAAGGATATTTGTCAAACAGCCGTACAGGTTCACGGCAAGCATTCGGTCAAGACGGCCGAAGCACTCTTGCAGTTGGGACATGCCTACATGCACGCTGGGGAATATGCCCAAGCCGTCGTCACATTCCAATCCGCCTGTCGCATTTGGAATCGACGCATGGAATATCGGGAGGATCGATTGGCGTTTGCTCGCGTCGTGGATTCCATTGGCATGGCGTGGACCCGCGTCACGCAAGATGAAGACGTGGATCATTGTCACAAGGCCATGGCGGCGCTGGAAGAAGCCTTTCAAATACGATATGAACTGCTGGGTCCGTGGCATCCAGACTGTGTGGAAACACTCAATAAGATTGCCTCGGTACACTTGCATTTGCGAGAATACAGTGAAGCCTGCAATGCTTATTTTGAAGTCTTTCATGTCCGAAAGGCGATTTTTGGAGCCAATCATCCTTCTGTGGCGATTGCGGCCCACGCCTTGGGCAATGTATTGGTCAAACTTGCCTCCACGGAAGAGGCGTCTAGATTCTTTGACATTGCCGTCGACATTTACGATCGAATGAACCTACCCATCAAACATCCGGCCGTGACAAGGTTGATGCGTGATCAGAAGAGGCTGGATCGGCTTTCCCTAACCCGACTTCCCATGCAACCGCTTTCAACACACCGATAACTTCATCCTCCTTCTTCCAACATACGCGCACCAAATCAACCATCAGGGCAGCAAACCAAAGTTATTTCACAGCCCTGAAATTATGATATTACTTTCTCGAGCGCCACCAACCGTCAGCCAAACACACAGAGAAAACTACAAGATACACAATGTCCTGCAGACTACACGTCCGAACCGCCACTAGAGATTCCACAGTTATAAACCGTATTAGATGTTCACCGTATCAAGCTTCAACTGCTATCCGAACAGGTGCAGAAGAGATACATGTAGATGTAGCTGAAACTGTCTACCTTGTACCTATCCATCTCCACAACTGTAAAAGTACGTAGCTAGCCAATCGAATCTACCGGTACCTGAGACAACATGTATCTTGCTGCCTCGCCACTGTACCTATGGTCTGCCAAAAGAGCAACTTTTCCCTCCTCGGAAGAACCTTCCTGCAACAGAATGAATCGGATCATGGTGCTGCTTGTGGGAGGCCCCACTTCCAGAGCCAAATGAAAGTTTTGATCCTTTACAAGTCCTTCGCATTGATCCTTGGCAAACAACTTCTGCAGTGTCTGCCACTGCTCTTGGTCACGTGCGCAACAGACCGTGAGAATGGCACCGTGTTGTGCCTTGGGCTCCTTCCTCCATTTGTTTTTGCCTCTATCACCCCCCTTCACAATCACAATGGCGACACTATCGTCTGGACGAATGGACTTTCCCAACTCCAAGGCACTTCCGTAGGCACGGTCAGGACAATGAAACTGCGCAACGGCATTGTTTCCTTGCGTAATCAGTTCCAGTATTCTCAAACGAGAGGCATCCGACAAGACCAGGGCAGACTGGGGAGCGTCTTTGGTCATTTTCTGCTTGACATAGCCGTGAGGAGCAATGGCAATGCTGGTGGTCAGCACCTGATACCCCAAGGATTCTGCCTTGTGCTTGCCCAACTTTAAGCAATGGAGATGGCCACGATGGGGAGGATTGGCGGCACTACCCAGAACCACTACGCATCGCCTGGGTGGGTTTTCTTCTGCGTCTTGCTGTTGCTGTGCCATCGTTCCACTAATGTATAACAGTTAATGGTTGCACACATTGATTTGGTTTCGCTCTGTCCCTTGGTGGGTTTGGGTGTTTGGGTGCAGCTGTACGGTAGCTTTTCTAACGAGTCTCAGAGCCGAGACGTGGTTGGTACCCGTAGCTTTTATACTAAGGTCGCACACTGGCCTTTTCTTTCCGGTACCGGTCCAATCCCGAGTTCATTGTCACGAGAAGCACAAACAAAAGAACACCAACACCAAAAAGGTTGTCCACAAAACAGAAACCCGGAAGGTCCCGCAAATAATGAAATAGTTTAATTATAATGAATGCTTGATTAATGTGTTTAATGGTGATGAATGGTGATGAATTCATCACCAGTTTGTTGAATGGTGATGAATGGTGATGAAAATGATTAATTCGTGATGACTGGTGATGAATCGTGATGAAAAATACTACTGTTTTACTATAGAGATAATGAATGGTGATGAATGGTGATGAAAATGATGAAACCGTGATGAAATGTGATGAATGGTGATGAATTCATCACCACTGTATTGAATGGTGATGAATGGTGATGAAAATATTTAATTAGTGATGAATTCAATTCCAGATTTTCATGTTTCGCAGGACCTTCCCGATAGCGGTATTTTAAAACACCAGGTACCAGGTACCGGTCCAATCCCGAGTTCATTGTCACGACTCCTGAAGCACGAACAAAAGAACAGTGCCAACACCCAAATCTGTCATCGCCAGGACGAAGATACCCATTATAGTTTTGAAAAGACAAACATCATTGATTGAATGAACCACCATGAGCTCTGTACAAGAACAGATAATAGACTTGAAGCGCCAAGCCATTGCTTTGAAAGAAGCAGGTGATGTGAATGGCGCCATGGCCCTCTTGGCCCAAGCGCGAGATTTAGAATTCGATAATGCCAATGTGGAAGATATCTGGGAACCTCTCAAGCTGAAGCAATTCGCCGTGGTCATGAAGAAACGAGGTGACTTGGATGCTGCCAGACAAGCTCTGATCAAGGCAAAACAGATTGAAAAGGGAGAATTGCAGCAACAGGAACAAGTGCCACCGCAAGAACCGGTAGAAGAGCCAAAACACGATACAACCACCACACCTCAGGAACCAGCCAACGAGCCAGCACGGAAAACCCAACCACCCAAGGAACCAGAACAAAAGAATATTGTCCAACAAGATATTCCCGTTCCAGAAAACACACCAGAACCAACACCACAAATTGAACCACCAGTAGTGGATGCACCTGCCAATGACACTACTAACCAGCCAGCTGAAGACGACAGTGAATTGAAAGAATTGCTTCAGCTAGATCAACCTGACAATAATACACAGGCGGATGTATCCTATACAATTGAAGAAATGATGGATCGGGATATGCTTTTGGAATTCAAACAGGAGGGAATGCCAGTGCCTTCCGATGAAAGCTACCAAACTACAATCTTGATGTGTAAAAAGGCTGCCTTGGCTGCCAAGAAGGAAGGAGACACAACCAAAGCCTTGAAAGAACTGCAAAAGGCCAAAAAGTTGGAGGCTGTCCGTCTGGCTCTGTCTCAAGTCCAAACAGGATCACCATCCGCGGATGACAATGACGACTGGATGGCCGGCCTCAACTCCGAAGAAAGTGATCTCTTGGGAGAATTGTTTGACAAACCTGCAACTGCAACTCTGGATGCCACTGAAACCAGCCAGAACAACAACAACAATAATCAAGGTTCTTTGGAAGCGGCTCTCGAGGAGTTGGCCGGTTTTCTAGAAGATCCCGCGCTCTTTATGGATGCCATTGAAATGGGAATGGAAGTTCCATCCGTGGAAGCCATTGAAGAAAAGGCAGAAGAACAAAAGATGGCGGCAGTGGCGCACAAAAAGGCGGGAGATATTGAGGGGGCCAAGTTGGCCCTGGTGCAATCCAAAACATTGACAGCCCATGCGGTCAAGCTCAAGGCAATGCTGGAACAAGTGGAAAGGAAAAAGGGAGGGGGAACAAGTCCGAAGAATGTCAATATAGATGACTTGGAAGCCATGTTGGACGCACAGGAAAACCCAACCAAGAAAGAACCTTCCAAAGCGACACCGGCCACAACGAAACCGGCTGAGAAAACTTCTGACGAACTCAAACAAGAAGCCATTGCGCTGAGAGATCAAAAGAAGATCAAAGAAGCCGCAGAAGTGTTGAAGTTGTACAAAATAGCTTTGAAGCGAGAACAGGATGCGCAAGAGATGAAGCGGCGAAAGGAGATTGTGGGTGCAATCCAAAAAGAGATTGAATATGCACAAAAGCAAATCCGCATCTTTGAATATTACGAGCGATTTGTGGACAATGAAGCACAGCAAGTGGCAAAATGGAACGAATACGCCACACGATGTGCCAATGTGTCCAAACTCATCATGGCAAAAGGTTCCGACGCCGTCAAGGTAACCAAGAAGAAGGGCGAATTCTTCCACGCACGGCGTACTGGAGACGAGCAGGAGCAGAATGACTTTAATGGGCTGGTGGCAGACGTGGTGGATAGAGGTGGAGATCCGTCCGATGGCCGGCTGGAGATCACTATTATCGGCATGGAAAACGTCAACGAGAACACCCATTTGCAAAAGCTACTGAAGAAGCAAAAGAGAGAACATCTGCCACAGCACCCATCAACTGTACGGATTGAAGTGGACTTACAGATTCCACCAAACGAACACGACACCGAGAGTCACATAGCGCTGCGGTATGAACCCCCTGCAGATGCCCTGAAAAAGTTGGAATTGACAACCGAGGAACAAAAACAAAACCTGCCGAACTCCTACCCTTTTGACTCGTCCCAATACGTGGACCTTGAACGCGGAAACACTGCTTATGGAAAGATCATTCGAAGAAGGATCGAACGCAACAAGAAAGCCACTCTGACTGTCTTCCATGTCCCTGTGGCAGAGAAAAAAGGTTGGTTGTGGTCCAAGAAGAATAAGGAAGAGCTACCACCGCCCACGTTATTGGGCAAAGTCGTGGTTGAACTGCAAGGATTGATGCACAGAAAGTGTGTTGCTGCTGGTGATTTCCCCCTCATGAATGGAAGTGGCACCAAAGAGCTGGGAGGCAGCATTCGCCTGGCAGTCAGAACTGGAATTCCATTTGGAACACCAGGCGAGGACGGCCCTGGAGATGATGTTGAGTTGCCTAAGACAGTTATGGAACGGTACGAAGCTATGGTCTTTGCACTCAACAAGGAACCAGAGCCAGCACCGGCTGAGAACTAAAGCCATTGCCGTTTAGACATCAGCAACGACGCGTCAAAGCAAGAAGGCGGCCCATGTATTGGCTGGAAACTTCATCACCGTCCTTTCTAGAATATAGTTATGCCACAAGAGAATACAACAGAGAAGACGCAGGCCAGATCTCGCACATTTTTCAGACAACGAGACAGGCAGAGAAAGGGTTCTCAACCTTCCTCTTCTTCAGCATCTTCCCCGTCTTGCGCCTGGTCGGGACGATGGGTTGCTGGCTCATCTTCATGTTGCGCCAAGAATTCTTTCTGAAGGGAATCCACATCAACGCCAAGGAGCTTCAAGTGGTGCTTGACTGGGTCCAATTGTATCTGGAAGAAAACAGGAGTTACAGTCAGGTCGTCTGGAAACGGAAGCATGGGGACGCCTCATACAGTGATATTCCGTGTTGCTCGGTCTTGCGGCGGGATGAGCGTTGCAAGAAACCGCGAGTGAAAGTTTTCCCCACGACTATATTCCAGGCAGCTGTCGTCGAATCTGAAAACTGCTTCCAAGTCAAAGCAATCAAATGGAGACCCTCTCCAACGGAGGAGACAGCCACCAAACTGCGGAATGATTTGACCACTGGCAGCAGCCACAGGAAACGGGATGCCCGCCAACGACGCCCCCATCGCGGAAAGGCTTGAAAGTGGTATCTTAGACGCCTTGTCTTCATCGGCCTGTTCCAGTCTCCAAGCCATGCCACGGCCACCATTGGTTGGTACAACTTGATATTCAATTGTGCCTTGTTCTAAATTGAACTTGAAGGCGCTACCGATACCGGTAGCAACGGCACTGTGCAGCTCAAGGGATCGGAAAAGAGATTTGGCCATCTGCAGTGATCCATTCTTCGCTAGTAGCTCGAAACGGTTCTGTGCCGCCTTGCAGATCCCGTCATGGCGGGGATTTGACTTCGAAGGGGATTTGACTTCGCAATCGCCATCAAATGCTCTGCATTAGCCATGCCGATATTACTTGTGTCGTTCAACCCCTTGCCAATGCTGGAAGAGAAGATTTCCCAGCTACATGCTTGCTAATCTTGATGGATGACAGTTTGAATATGGAGCCTGCAAAACAACCATGGCTTCCGAATGGCATCAACCTCACCGGTAAGCCAGTGTCCGCTGATACCATCCCCAAAAAACTGAAGTACATAGCGGCTTGGTTCGTATCAATCATCTCTTGCACTACTTCCAATGATCCATGTTGGTTTTGAAGTGTCCCTTCAAGCACAGCTATGTCGAGGCACTCCATTTTGGCATGTATAGTTTCCCCTGAAATGGATATCTTCGGGGTGTCAGAAAAGAAGTCGACGGGTATGTCTACGCCGCTAAGGCGTAAGAGAAAATGTCGCATTTTCTCATGTGGAACCTCCGCTTCAACATGGTAAACATAATACTTCTGGTCTTCATCGTCGTAGGATCCAAGATTAATCGTAGCGACCTTGTCTCCGCTGTTGAAGAGCTGTGCGTGTATCAGGTTTTCACGAATAGGCTGGAGTTTTTCATTGTCAATTCGAATGCCCTCATTTTCCTTCGCCCCATCCTTGGCCACAACGTCACAGAATACATCTAAGACATCCTGTCCAATGGCACTGATGTCAAGAACAGGATTTGCTTGGTGGCTCATCGTCAATTGGATGTGTGTTCTGTGAATGGTGATAAACCTCGCGGCTGTGAGCAACTGGCTGGCGGCTGGCAGTGTGGATCTCAGCGAAAAAAATGCCACAAAAACAACAGAAATATTCTAAAGCCTGAAATAGTAAAAATAGTGAGATACGGTACTCTCCGGAACATGGAGATGGGGGTCGCGGGATTAGAGGGGGGCAACAGTACCGGTACAATCCTGTCTAGCTAGCTAGCTTGAAATTACCAGTGGCGTTTGTAGTATGTTACAGGTGGGGGGGGGGGAGGTCACAAGGAGGCTGAGCTGAAGCCCTCTTTTTCTGTGGGACAGATGTTCGGAATCTAGGAATTGCCAAAGTCCGAGCTGGTTACCATCAGGAGGACACCCGTAGGAACCATTCAGTAGATGATTGATTGACACAAAGATTAGTAGTTATTATTTGCTACTGCGCCATTCAGTAGATGGAACTGTATGAGAGGAAGTCTCGAGGGAATAGGCTCCTGAAAAGGAATTGACCAGGGTCTGAGGCAGGACTAGTAGATGTCATAATAGATTTGGTGGGCTGTGTGCAAACCAATGCAATGGGGATGTGGACAAGTAGATGTATGATGCAGCACAGCATGATGGGACACACATGAGAGGCAGGACATGCAAGCTATCTATCATTGTTCAGGCACTACCTGTGGTTCTGTTTGGTCTTTGGCCCACCGCTTTTGTACCTTAGCAAACACGTTGTCTACCAATCCTCACGCTTTCGGACCCAGAACAACATCCTAAAAATAGTGATGAGGCATGGCTATGGTACATGTACTTGTATGGGGGTCACGGGTATTAGCAGGGGTAACAATACAAAACTCTCTGGCTAAATGAAGATGGTACCACTAGCGTTTGTATTCATCGTAAGTTGACACGAAGTATAGTATTGCTGGCAGTTGCTGCCTGGCCCTGAGGCCCGTGCCCTACGCCAACCCAGCCATTAATTCAATCCACTGAAGCCAGTGTGTGTACTTGAGTGTTCTTACCGTAGACGAAAAAGCAGGAGAGCTGGAATTTATGTCTACACTGGGATAACTGCCAAAGCCCCACCTTGGTTTGCCCCAGGAGGATAGGAACCATCGAGTAGATGGAACTGAAGGAGAGGCAGTCACGAGGGAATAGGCTGAAAGGGATGGGCCAGGGGAAGAGGCAGGACTAACTAGTAGAGGTCAGAATAACTTGTGTGGGCGGCGGGAGAACCCAATGCAACGGGGATGTGGACACGTAGATGAATGATGCAGCACAGCATGATGGGACACAGCACGTGAGAGGACATGCAAGTTAGCTATCTATCATGGTTCCGGTACCTCCTATGGTTCTTTGTGGTCTTTGGCCCCTGATCATTTTGCACCTTAGGCAAACACCTTGTCTACCAATCCTCACCCATTCTAACCCAGAACAGAATCCTTCCCAATAATGCTAGACTAGAGTCTAGATGATACCCACTTCGGGAGGGGGCTCTTCTTGGTTGCCAGCTGACTTCGTTCTTTCGCAGCACCCTTGCTATGCGTACCGGTACGAGGCAGAACTCCCCCCGACTATAACGCTTCTCTGCCATTTCACTCGTTGCAAACTCCTCAAATTAAAATTTTGCATTCGCTTGCTTCGTACCCGCCCGTACTGATGACAGCAACTCTGCCTTCGCATCGCTCAAAGCATCTAGATAGAGCCTTCGCGCGTACCATTGCACTATTGCATCGACCTTCCCGGGTCTCGGACGCCATTCTCTTCCTGGCAACGAAACCAAGGATCTTTCGAGGCCCCTCCATACGTAAGATGTCCCAGCATGTCCGACAGATAGCCACTGCTGCCCTTGCAAGCAATGTACCAATGTAGGCAATGACTTAGTGCGTACCGGTACCGGTAGGCCCAACGACCAACTGTACTATTAATAGTCTAGCTAGTATTCGTTTTGGATGGGACCTTGGAGCTTGGAGCTTGGAGCTCCTTGGTTTATTCGCGGGTTATCTTACTAGAACTTCTCCGTGGATTCGGCAACCTTGGTGTTAACAAACGAGATGGCTAAGGTACAGCAAACACTTAACTTGCATGTCTCATGGAGTTAATGGCTCAAGAGTTGTTTACGAGTAAACGCTCGGAACCAAAGAATGCGGTCACAAGTTCAGATGCTCAACAACTGCACACTGTGTGCACTGTGCACTGTGACTGCATGGATTGGCATGGATCAGACCCCACGATTGCATTCGCACCCTGTAGGATGTAGGATGTAGGAAACTGTAGAAGTCCTGCCCTCTCGTCACCAGGACACCATTCGCCAAAGAGGGACCAGCATAATTGTCACACAATTGACTCTATTCCCTTCTTCGCACCCACCATCATCCACCCTTTGTTACTACAAATAAACACCCTCTTATCAAGATGATGACTTGGCGCCGAAACAAAGCTCCTGATGATGTCCCCCCTTCTCCTCCCAGCAGCAACACAATGACTTGGCGACGGAATCAAGCCCCTGCATCCCCTAAGCCATCACCAGCAACACCAACGCGTGCTGGCAACAGGCGCAGACGATTGTCAATGACACAGACTGTTCCCACTGGATGGATGGCCACAGCGGCTGCTACTGTGGCCCCCTCCTTTATCAGGCCAAACACCCCCCTCGTGCTGACCCGACAAGAGTTCCTAGAGATGCAAGCAGAGAGACTTCGAACTGAGGGGGATATCACTTTCCTGTTGGAAGATCCAGAGCAATTCGCCAAGTTAAAGAGTGAGCTGAGGAGGAGCGGAGCCGTGACCAACACAGTGTTGAAGCATGGTATTCATTTCTATGCCAGATCCCATGCATTCAGAGCAGCACATGCTGTCGCATGAAATCAAGAAGGATCGATTCAGGAAACCACCAAGCATACTACTTGACAACAGGGGTGATGATATGCTTGATAACAGCAGACAGCAAAGAAATCAACGCATCAGGGGTATCCAAACGGGAATCGTGATGCGATCCCACACCGAATTGCAGCTAGCGAACAGCATGCTACCCAAAACGAGAAGGCAAGGAAAGCTAAAAGAGCACTGCCAAACTGGTAGGCACGGTCGACCCGCGACCGTCCCTTTCATTCGCTACATGATAATGCATCTAAAAAATTAATGAGCAAAGCACAGGCAAAAATGGAAGATATTCTGGTGCCAGTATCCGCACGCACTGGCGCCCGAGCTTGCAATTTTAATAGTAAAGAACTTTTAGCCTGAAAGAAGGCAAAACTAGTTGTGCTGCTGTACAAGATCACCAACTACCTGTCGCCAGAGGTTACAAGGCTGATGATATCGCACTGATTGTACAGTAGCTAGCTATGAAGCCTGAACGAGGAGTGGCTGGCTAGTCAGCGAGGATGGCACCAACATTTGGCTGGTGCCAGCTACCGGTAGCCGCGCAACTGCTCAGCCAGACTCCCCTCTATGTTCCACATAAAGTTGGCGGCAGAAGGGTACCGGTAGGTGCTGCCTGTGTTTGATAGCTAGCTATAGCTGGAAGAGGCTACAGGTGCGCACCATGGTTCGCTTTGACGCAATTTCGGAACAAGTTAGCGACCCGAACAAACCGTCAGAACCAAGCCAACTCGCATTGTTACGCACTGTCATAAAAAATCGGATCCACAACATCAGCGTTCTGGAGCGAAGAGGAAAACTAAGATGATCAGCTATCGTATAGCAACGTCTGATACAAAGCAAGAGGTTCAATGGCAGGATGCAGCCAAGGCAAGCAAAAAACTACTTCAGTTGCCTCCGATGCAGCTGCCTTCAGTGGTCAAGCGCTGGAAACATCAGATAGCGGCAAAGACAGTGTGGCTTCGTACACAACGCAGCATTCAGAACTCTGCTTTTCTATCAGCAGGAGGATCCGAAGCATCGACTCGCATGACGGCAAACCCAAAGGTGATCGATCGCAAAGACTTGGAGCTTGGCGCCTTGCTTGGTGAGGGATCGTTTGCTTGCGTTCACGAAATCCGTCATTTCTGCAATGACACGATTGTGCCTTCAAGACAAGGTGAACATATGCTTGAAATGGAAGAATCCCAGCCTTCCAGATACGTTGTCAAACAGCTTCCAGGAGTAGAACTGGGCGGTACACAGGGTAAGCTGTACCAGGACGCTGCATGTGATTTGATCATGGAGTCCATCTATCTGTCTCGACTGGATCATCCTGGTATTGTTCGAGTGCATGGGGTCTCATCTACAATTCACAAGTGCTTGACCAATTCAAAGTGGAGAACGTTCCGTTCAAAGGGAACAGATGTGGCCACAAAAGAGAACGACTACTTCATTGTAGTGGATAGAATCGTTGAAACTCTGGACAAACGCATCCTCCTGTGGAAGGACGAGGACGTCGACAAGCGAGAACTCTTCCCAATTCACTGCCGAATTGGTCTTCAACTGGCTCAAGTTCTCTCTTTCCTGCAGCATCGACGCATCGTCTTTCGGGCCCTAAGCCCCGAGAACGTTGGTTTCGACCAAGAGACTGGGATGGTCAAGCTGTTTGACTTTGGAAGTTGCCGTGAGCTCCCGAAAGCAAGACCATGGGAACCGACCATGACTCAGAAGGAGATGCGAAGCTTGCACTACTATCACGACAAGACGAATGCCTCCACCATCCGTCATCATGAACAGGTCTTTCACATGTCAGCAGTTGGGAGCCCAAGATATATGGCCCCGGAAGTCGTCAAACAGCCACACCTGTACAATGGAAAATGCGATGTCTACAGCTGGTCTATCTTGATGGTGCATCTGCTGGCTCTGGAGGACCTCTTTGTCGATTGGAACAATCTCGACATCTTACAGAGGGTGGTCTGGGGAGAGGAGCGCCCCGCCCTGTCGTATTTGCGGCTTCCACCTCCACTGGAGCAGCTCTTAAAGCATGCATGGGCCACTGATCTCTCTGTGCGACCCAATGTACACCAGGTTCTGGACCATATGGAGTTGATTGTGAAGTATCATTTATGATCTATGACTGCTAGATAACGATATTTAGCTGCTAGCTAGCTAGATAATCATATTTGGAAGCTAAAGGGTACTAGTAGCTGTGCGCTACTAACGAAAGAGCTTCAGAGATCAGAATCCCCTTGCAAGCGTCTCTTCCGGGGACTTGTCTGAATAGTGCCAGATATCGTAGGACCAGAAACGGAAGCGGGGATGCGGCGAACGGATAAGTGCTCCCCCTCAAATGTACGAGCGCCCTCTTGCTTGCTAGAGGCGCATTTTGCTCCCATAATTTGCTCAACAAACCCAACGAATTGATTCTGATTCAGGTATGGAATTGCTTGGACAGGAAATCTGCAAAGAGCGGAATTAATTGTTTTTACGTTTCTTCTCCAGGCTCTGAATTTTCTTCCTGACTGCTTGCTGATTTCGAATTGTCGTCATTGCTGTTGTGGGATGTATAGCTCAAATAAGCATTCCATAATAATGCCACAAAGTTGGAGAATAAAACGTGGTATTTGACCGGTACCAGTGTAAAATTGACGGCCTGAGCGGGTATCCACAACGTCCAGTTGGCCAAGACAATAGATGGTACATTGTGTTGTAATCGTGACGGCAGCGTGGATGGCGATTCCCCCTCCCACCACCAAAGCCATGCCAGAAAGCTTGTGACAAAGATTGGCGCACAAGCGAACTGATCAATGGCTACCCGTACCCAGACTCGTTTGGAAAGCAGCGCCAGATATCCATACCAGTGATGCAAGACCGGGCCTACCCAAAAGGCCCCCAGACAGGCGAATCGTCCCGTCCGGGCCATGTCCCAGCTAGTGTTGGACAGATGTTGTGAAGAGGAATCGGTACAGGTGGGAGGAAGAGTCAGATACTGACAAATCATGTCGCCTGCTGCCGAGACCAGTCCACTGCTGATGCACTTGGTGGTAAGGGGATGGGTATCCAGTTTTGTGGCATACCAAGCCAGTCCAGCAGACAGCCATCCTGCACTGCTTGCCGTATTCTTATTCGAGGACGATGAAAGAGCCCTTGGTCTTGACATTGCGCGCCATCTTGGCGGAGTCTTTACAGAACAAAGTGGCTTGGGAAATCCTGCCAACCTCGCCACTGCGGATGATGATCCTGATGGCAGGAAGCACTGGGTTGCTCGAATCATGGTTGCCGTCTCTGCTGAGATCTCTGCAATCAGCTTCTAGCTAGCTAGTATGATACGCCAGTACATGTATGTCATCATGCAGGTGTCCGGTCTGGAGTTGTATCTCTGCGATCTTGAGGAGAGGGACGAGAGGTGTGTGGGGTGCACTTTGGATCAATCCAAGGTAAGCTGGGATTTAATAGTGGCACATGATGTTAACTCTCTTTGTTTATGCTCCATTTTTACAATTCCGGCGTGACTTTGACTTTTTGACAGCTGCGTGTCGTCCCTCCCACTTCGACGCACAGCAGCGGCTTGGTTTTCGTTATTCGTCTTCACTCCACCAGCATCCAAGCAATCACAGTGCATTGACAGATTGACAGGGTCACGGCTTTGCAATTGCATTTGCATTTGGGCTCCTGACGAGTCCTGACCTACGAGCGAAGAGAGGTATGTATCGAGTGAAGAGGACTCGACTCGACTCGGAAGGGTATATTTTATTTGGTTCTTCTTACCCATCTTCTCTCCGCTCTTACATGATAGCCACCATCGATCTTTCTTTTGGTTAGTATTCTATATTCGATTATCTCGACATTTGGCAAGATGGGCTGTGGAGCATCCAAAGAAGGTCTTCAAACGGTGGACGACAGCGTTCATGTTATGCTCAAGCACGACAAGAAGGTAGCACAAAAAAAGGGTGAAGCACCCAAGGGCTACGTGCCAAGAGCACCACATCCATTACTTCAAAAGCAAGAAGGAGAGGGACAAGCAGCAGATAATGCTAATGGAACAGAGCAAGCAGGAGCACCAAAGCCTATTGTAGCTTCGGAAGAATAACACGATACGGTACGCTGAGAAAGATGCAAGCTTTTGGATTCATTTCCCGCAACAAACAGCAGCCGAAAATCCAAGAAAAAAACAACAACAAGCATCACGTTTGGGATGAATTTATAGAAAGAACAAAATCATCAATCTGCAGAATATTTATTATGGAATCCATCAGAAATTGAATGAATTGGTGGTGAAAAGAGCAGATTGAAACTAATGATGTGACGATGGGTACCAATTATCAATAAGAAAGAACCTCCCCAACAATCACCAGCTTGTGAGCAAATTCGAAGGATGTTCCTCTGGATGATTGATTTCATCCATGTGGAATTTTGATATTTGCTTTGCACACAATCTACTGTACATAAAAATTCGAGTTAGAAGCAAGCTTGTTGTGTCGCTGATTTGTTTGGCGTACTATCGTTTGTCAAATTGGGCGGTGCAAGCAGGTTGCTCACTAGCTAGTAGGCACCACCACCACAGCGTACCAGGTAGCTCATGCAGAACAGCTCGTACAGTAGATTTGATTCACGATTCGGTTCTTACTAGCTACTAGTATTGCATAGAGAATCGAGATGGCTGAGGGGCAGGTTCATCATTCTCAATGAAAGCGATAGCGATGTCGGGCCATTTACTAGGATAAATGCTCGTAGCGGACGGAACGTACAGATCGTATCAAACGATTGATTATGGTGTGGTTGCACTACGGGTATTGCGTCATTGCATCTACCAATTAACCTGGGCATGCATGCATACTACCGGTGCCGTAGAGCCAAGGTGGTCGGATCTAGAACGAACATGTACACCGTGAAACCATTTTTTCTACACCTAGTTGCGATGCACAGCAAACAGGACCGGATCAAGAATATAATATCGTGTAGCGCCTATCTCAAAGGCATCATCTTGCCCAGGCCAGCTGCTCCAAGTCCCAGAACTAGCTACCGTACGGTAGCTAAGCCTGGCTCTGCTTTGGCAGCAATTATTGATGTTGTTCTGAGGGGTCAGGCTCTGCCTCTGTCAAAGCCGACTATTTCAGTATTCAGAGATCAAATCAAACTCTGTTCCACATTGGAAAACAACACGGGGGTCTAGAGTAGGTGGATTGGTCCTTCCTGTGCTGCTGCTTATGCTGCTGTCCCTACTACAGAGAGAGTTCTGCTTCCGACATAAGCCAAACATCCCACAGAACCAAAGTCAATCCTCTGCCTCCCGCATCTTCATGGAGAAAGGCGCAATCAAATCGCTTTCGGTGACACCACCAACAGAGATTTTCTCGATACACAGTCTTATGGCAATATGAAAGGAGGTCATACTAGTCTGTACCCGATGATTCCTTCGTAACCTTTCACCTTTCGGTCGACCCTCTAGCCAAAGAGGAAAATCTGGTTTACAGCTCTACTGGCTAGTATTCTTCTAACGGCCTTTACCGTCTTTTTTGATTTGTTAAAGACCGCCATTTTATGTCTCAGATCGGGCTGGCGGCGTTCAAAACTCGCGCGAGGAACGGCCGGTGTGACCTGCTGGCGCCTCCGGAGCTGACGCTTGTGATAACAGGAGCTCCTCACAAATTTATCAATTGATGCGAGAAAAGTCAAACAACTGCCATTGCTACTATAATATACCTCTTGCTCTTTCCAAACCAAACATCATGCCTCTCCACAACATCGAAGACTCATTCCACCGCATGGAGTCCAACCTCTCATCGGCCAGCGCCTCTTCCAGCAGCCAGAGTCCCTTCCCAGCCACGGAAATGGATAACGTCGGTTTCGTGATGATGACAAAACTTGATGCCAATAAGAGAGCCCATTCTCCCACTCGAGACGATATGATTATCCCAACCAACGCGGTGCCTGTGCCTATTAGCCCTGATAAGACTGAGTTCTCCGACTCGGATGACAGCAGCAACACCGACAGCTATCCTAGTAGTGACTCGGATGAGTTCGATGCCTCGGTCGCCATCCGTGACATTGGCAAATCTGATCACAAAATCTTGGAAGAAAATGGGTTCCCTGTGCAAGAGCCTCTCTTGAAGGAGAACCCACACCGCTTTGTTCTCTTTCCCATTGAAGATAACGAGGTAAGCAAGTAATGACGCGGAAGATAGTGTCGATTCGAGGATGCCAACATCTTTACACTCACATTTCACTTGTTACTTCGTTCCATGATAGATTTGGCAAATGTACAAGAAGGCCGAAGCGTCCTTTTGGACGGCCGAGGAAATCGATCTCGCCTGCGATCTTCAGGACTGGGAGAAGAAGCTTTCCAACAACGAGCGACATTTTGTCTCGCATGTATTGGCCTTCTTCGCTGCATCGGATGGTATCGTCAACGAAAACTTGGCCCAAAACTTCGCCACCGAGATCCAGTCGGCAGAAGCTCGTTGCTTCTACGGCTTTCAGATTGCCGTTGAGAACATCCACTCGGAGACTTACTCTCTCCTGATTGATACCTACATCAAGGACACCCGCGAGAAGGATCGTCTCTTGCATGCCATTGAAACTGTCGGTTGTGTCGGCAAGAAGGCCAACTGGGCCCTCCAATGGTGTGACCGCCAGAATGCCTCCTTTGCGGAGCGATGTGTTGCCTTTGCAGCGGTAGAAGGAATCTTCTTTTCGGGATCTTTCTGTGCCATCTTTTGGCTCAAGAAGCGTGGACTCATGCCCGGACTCTGCTTCTCCAATGAGCTCATCAGCCGGGATGAAGGATTGCACTGTGACTTTGCCTGTCTGCTCTACTCCAAGCTTCTCAACAAGTTGCCCAGGGAGCGCATTAACGAGATTATCACCAATGCTGTCGACATTGAGAAGGAGTTTGTCAAGGATGCTCTTCCAGTGGAACTCATTGGTATGAACTCAACCTTGATGTGCCAGTACATTGAGTTTTGCGCCGATCGTCTCTTGGTTGCCTTGGACTGTCCCAAGCACTACAATGCCACCAATCCATTTGAATGGATGGAGATGATCAGTCTTCAAGGGAAGACCAACTTTTTCGAGAAGCGAGTTGGAGAATACGCCAAGAGCGGTGTCGGCGAGACAACGCACCATACCTTTGAACTGGATGCTGATTTCTAGTTGGCCGGCCCTACTTCAGCCAGCTCCTAGTGGGTTGTGCCCATTTGTCTTGTGAGGTTGATGTAGCATTCCGTCCCGTCAATACGACCATGGGGGGCAAAGCAATCGCTTTATTCTTGGGATCATACCGGTACAACAGTAGGGTGACCACTGTTCAGTTCAGTCGATTAATGAATAACAAATAAATATCTTATTGGAAGAAGACTTAGTTTCTTGCATTCAGGCTTCAAGTAGTCTAACATTGACTTTCAGGTGGATGATACTGGTACTCCTGTGTTGTTTCAAGTTGGCAACTAGCTACATGTAGTAGAGCTACCTACCTTTAACTAGTACCAGTACCATACCAGGTAGTGTACCGGTATGCGTACCTCGAGGAAGGAAGTCTACGAACCGGTAGTAGTGAGTGCAGTTTAATAACGCCTTGCTGGCTTAAAAGTAGCAGGAGCTTCGCTGCTAATACATGTATGAGTTGTCAGCATAGAAATAGCACATGGCGAAAAATAGCGCAAGATATTTTCTCTAACTCTTGAATAGATGCCCCATAATTGAACCACCGCCAGCCATGTCTATCGTTCCTAAGTATCGGCAGTCATTGCCACGATAAGATCTCTCCACGGCATGGCTTGCTTTTTAATATGATATACCGACACGAATATATTTCCTTCTTCGTCACACCTGGCCAATCCACGAATATTCGAATCTATATCCGATAGTATTTGGCAACCAACTAGTTCACAAAACTCGTGGAACCAAACGAACAAACGAAAAGAGTCGACCATGGCGAAAGCAGCGGCCTTTACCGCTCGATTTCCACAATATGAGCTGTCCTATACTTGTTACGATCACTATACGATCTCCTCATCATCACTATACTATTTCCTCACTTCTTGGAAGGCGTGGCACCGGCAATCTGGTTCAAGACTTGAGTCAAACCTTCTTCCTCCTCAAAAATTTCCTCGTGCACTACGCTAAAAGCTAGTGTAAAGATCTTTCGAGTGTTTTGAGTTTGAGAGAATGAAAGTTATGAGAGGGATTAGAAAGCTATGAAAACTAATCAACGAGAGAGATCATCATCAAGGATCGTAGATCTGGCTTCCCGCGGGAGACTATAAAGTGTGATAGAGTAGGTTGCGGTAGTATCCTACGTCTCTCCACGATCCTAAAACGGAACGCGTGGAAGGTTTGTCTAGCCTGGATCTAGTAGCGTGAAGTACTCCACGCTGGCTAAATATCTAGAGCGATGTTTCATCATCAACCTAGTATGACTAGCGCGGTCATGAGAACCCTGTCTCAAATGACTATTCACGAGAGACTCAGTCATGAGTCGAACTCAAACCCTATCTAGGATCGAGTCGCGAATAAGGCTAGAGCCGTGTATTGCATTCGCCCCTGACAAGGTCACAGAAGGCGCGACAGCAGTCGGACAAGGAGAACATATGATTAAAGTGCGGGGCACTCTCATGAGATTTGGATGTAGACATGTGCGTCGCACGATGGCAATCCTACAAGGGGATCAGGCCTTGTATGGTGTAAATACCTTATGTTCCAAGTCTGGTAGACTGTGCCGCCCTTGGCGGTAGCATGTTGGAGCCGACAGTGCCATTGTCATTGAATCGGTCTATAGTGTAAGGACCTTTGTACTTGGCTGACCGTACTTGCGGTGCTGATACTGTTGAAACATCACGGTATCGTTGAACATTGTATTGATGAGGGACACGCGTTGCGTTTTCCCTGTCGTTGTTTTGTTTGGTTTAGTCGTTGGCGACTTTCTGTTTTCTTCCAGTTCTTCGAAACGGACGCTGTGAATCGCGTCACGATTAACACGAGCTGTGCGGGCGTTGCGGGCAAGGTGGATGAATCGTGGCATTCATTGCAAAGCACCGCCGTTAGGACTCCATCCAGGATCATTCACGAGGTCGTCTTGGCACTGATGTTTTGAAACAGCATCAAGTTACGTATGTTTGATGAGCACGCTCGACTGTTGTTTTGCTAGTAATACTGCAGCTTATTGGGGAGTAATTTGGTTTTAGATTAAGCTGAAAAGCAAAGTGAGGATTTTCTGGTGGTCATAGCAATTCTTGTGATTGAATTGGATATAAGGACCCCGCAACACTTTAGACCTAAAACTCCCTTTGTTCCTTGCATGATCAATTTAAATGCGAACCGGACTAGATGTTAATACACAGTCAATAGTAAAGAGGGTGTCAGGTATGTTTCTCCAACACACTCCCGC
This sequence comes from Seminavis robusta, assembly GCA_903772945.1. Classification (NCBI taxonomy): domain Eukaryota; phylum Bacillariophyta; class Bacillariophyceae; order Naviculales; family Naviculaceae; genus Seminavis; species Seminavis robusta. The sequence continues at coordinate 2,479 of CAICTM010000439.1, read as the reverse complement.
ACGGTGCCCTAAGTGGCTACCGTGGAACGAATAAAATAAAATTAGGCAAATCAAACAAGGGGTGGATGCCCCATGATGAAAGCCCTGTGCTCGTGGAAGAGCTTGCCCTGAAGGGGCTTCGTGAAAAAATCTCCACGCATCTCCAAGGTTGGTGCAAGTACACAACTCTAAGGTTGCCTTTTCAATTGGTCATGAATAAAAAAGAAACGAATGTTGATAGCCCGAGTTCTTTTGCCCGAACTGCCTTTGCCATTCTTGCAAGAATGATCGTGCTTTGTTGTCCTGCATGAGGATGTTGTCCTTCACAACGATCCCCTGCTCTTCAAGAACAACTTTGCCCACAACATGGCGACATAACATCGTCAGCTCAATCATTCCTTCAGTGCTGCTTCTTTGTTGAGCTTTCTGTTTCGCGGATACAGAAAGCACCGCCTCTTCCAAAGGACATGACTCTCCTGTATGGGAGCGGTAATCAGGTGGACTGCAAATGATGCATCCACCCACCAGTGATGAACCGGATATCATCAACGTGGAGTATCAACTTGTCCTCCACCTGTTTGGTCAGGAACTTCAATCCTTGGATCAACTTTCCCCAGTCATCAACTGTGGGTTCCTCACACGTGTGCAGAGAACAATTGTCAGTGTCTGACATCTGGTCTTGCTCTCTTACACGCGAACAACAGCTTGGCTGCGTTGGTGTGATAGATTTCTCTGTCTTGTCATCCAAAGCAGCTCCATCACCAGAACTGAATAAATCGGCAGGTGCCGCCTGGGCACCTTTTCATTTGCTCGAAGTCCCCGGAACTCCAAGATCATCTTCTTAAGATAGTCAATCATGTCAATGACCACCTTGCCTGGATCGGAAAAGTCCACCGTCATCCCAAGGTAGTCATCTTGGACCACGGGTTGCCTTCACGGCTCCATAGGTCCTACTTGTCATTGAACCACTCCAGGGTTCTATTGTTTACCAGTTTCATCCGTGGCTCGACATCAGGTCGTCCACATGAAGCGTTCGCTGGATATCCTTCAATCATCTGTTGGCAACACACGGATCTACTGGTTGAATACGAATCGATTCCCTCCAGGTCGCTGAAGAGCTTGTACAGAGCAATGCTGCCAAAACCTTCCGTAGATGGCTCTTTCCACAACGACATAGAGGACTGGTCGTCCCTTCTTGTATGGCAGAAAGAGGCATAGTGTCAGAGATCAATTTCGACAAAGTAAGTCTTCGAAGGGTTCCCTCAATGATATGAGGACGCACTGTTCTTACCTTGTTTGACTTCTGGGCATTGGGGTTTGGATGACGCATTGGGAACATCCAGGGACATCCATCCCTATCTTCAGGATGATCGACACATCATGGATAACATCAAACCCTCAAAGTGAAACTGTTTGGACTTTGTGCGTCTTCTCTTCTAGTGTACACCCTTGTGGTTTTCCATTGTAGACTCGCACGGGCTCTTGGACTGCCATCGCCTTTTCTCACTCACCCCGAACATCGAGGTGCCATGTCTTGTGCCTATTTTCAAATCAGAATCAATGCATTTCGTTTGGGGTCGACTGGACTGAAACACACTCTGCTTGTTAGCTGGTCCATCTCTTTTAGCGCCGCCTTTCTGGTTTGTTGCCTCCACACTTTCAGTACCCTTGGTAGAAGATGTTGTTTGGCGTGGCTGCTCTCATCCTTAGACTTCTGCTTGACTCCTAGTGATGTACAGGAGTCCATTGAACAAAGCTAGATGTTTGCTTGTCCCTGTCTCATACAGTAGTGGTTGCTATCGTTTCGTCATCTTGGGATGATAGGTTGACTCTTTCTTGTGCTTCGGCTGTGGCGATCCGAGGCTGAGACGTCTAATTCCAACTCGAGTAAGCTTGGGTGGAAGCTTTGGCTGGTCTCAGCGAGGTTTCCATCTATTGTGTATCCACTGCTGGTGCGTCTCTTCAATGTAGGGTTGTCTGGACTAGTGCTTGTTGGGATTCCTTGAATCCCTCTTCTCCTTCTTCATCGGAGTCAATCGTCGTGTGGCATACTGTTTGGATGCTCTTGGTCTAGCCCTGGGGCGTTCCGATCCTCAGAATCTTCATCTCTGATTCCGTGGATTCCATTGAATCTTCGTCCGAAGAGTCTCATAGACTGGAGGTAGCTCTCATTTTCATTGACACCATCCATCCTTGCTCCGGCAAACCTACCAGTAACATACATTCCACAAGTTCACGGTTTGTGAAAGATTAGTGTTTCTTTCCCTCACCGTATGCCTTCTTTTTCGACAGCATCAATGTTGAGGCGAGGCATCGGCAGTATGCGGACATGCTGTCGCGATGATACCTCAAAGGTGAAGAGGTCCATCACACTGTGTCCACCTTGGTGGTTGTCATAAATGGACGGAGATAGTTGCAATCCAATCGCCGGGGTCTGCATGGAATTGAGCTTGTCTGGTTCGTTGGAAGGAGACAATAACTCCAATCTCTCTCTTTTTTT
>CAICTM010000438.1:0-66820 GCA_903772945.1 Seminavis robusta | reverse complement strand
AGGGGAAAGCACGAGTACCAGAGGTTGCCAATGGGCCTATGTAATAGTCCCGACATCTTCCAAAGGAAGATGAAAACACGCATGCATGACTTAGAAAATGTCCGTGCATACATTGATGATCAACTCACCCTAACTGACGTCGATCTGGCGGATCGCGTTGAATAGTTAGATGACCTTTTCCAAAGACTTCAAGAAGTCGGGGTTAAAATCAACACTACCAAGGCCTTCCTCGAAAGGAAGAACTTGAGTAGAGTGATCTGCACATTAAGAACGACCTTTCGCCGGAATATTCTCTTCAGAGCTGTATATCGAATATAGTACTCTTAAGGGGTGGAATCGACAGAGCACATGTTGCTGAGTAAGCCAAAAAATTCCCAACTTCATAGAGTACTTATTGGGGAAGTTATGGACGGTTGAAGATTTCATCCAACCCTCAGCGAATTCTTTTTCTCTGCAGATTAAGACCATATGACGTCACACGTAGCCTCTGGTACTGAACCTACGTAGGATCCTACCGTACCGGTACCGTGCTCTATGGAGTGAAAACTCCTGTGTGAGTCCGGCACCTCTATGGTCTCCAAGCACATGCATAAGCACCTCTATGGACACTCCTTCTTGCTCTCAAGCTTGGATGTTACGTACTAGTACTTGGTATGCACATTCCAATCGTCTACCGGAACTGGTACCTCTATCAACATCCTCTGCCTACCACACTCCTCCTTCCTCATCGACACAACTGCTTCCTCTAGCGTATGGACACTCGTTCTTCCTCTCAAGCTTGGATGTTACGTACTAGTACTTGGTGTGCATGGTATCAGCACTCCTTCCTCTGTCAACACAGCCAACACCGCCAACACTCGACACATGGCTTGAGGTCCTCTACTGGCTAGCTAGTAGCTAGCTGCTGCTGTACCAGTACGGCATGACCGTGATAGCTGGCTTGGTCCTATGTAGCTGTTACTATAGAAATTACTGTACAATTCCCACAATATTATGATGGTCTTAATCTGCAGTGGGTCTTAATGTGCAGATCACTCTATCTAGACAATTGGACTACTCGAGAAGGAATCCAACCCTTAACTAAAAAGATAATAGATGCGATCCAACTATCACTCTTCCTACCAACAGGAAGGAACTTCGTGGATTCATTGGACCAATGAACTACCAAGGGCTGCTCCAAGACAGCAGACGGAGTAACCATCGTTCTGAAACAGACGTGGGTTACCCAGTATCCATGACCGGTTGTCATGGACAGAGAACGTGAGTCCCGCGCAGAGGTCGAGAAGACTCTCCGGGATGAACGTGGACTTCGTCGCAAGTTCACGCGCGTCAATCGTGACAAGATTCACCACATCCGTTTCAAAGCAAACCGGAAATACATTAAGGAACGTCGCCAACGACTTATCCAGAAAACACGGATAAGGAGAACACGACACGTGTCCCTATCAACAACATGTCAACGAACTATGATGATTCATCAGTATCAAGAACCTTAGTACGGTCAGCCAACGACAAAGGTCCTTACCACAAGACCGAGTCAATAACAATGACTGTACGGCTCCGACATACTACCGCCAGTAGCGCACAGTCTACCAGACTTGGACATAAGGTATTTACACCCATACAAGGCCTGATCCCTTGTAGGATTGCCCATCGTGCGACGCACATGTCTTACATCCAATCTCCGGAGAGTGCCCCGCACTTTAAATTCATATGTTCTCCTTGTCGACTGATGTCGTGCCTTCCGTGACCTTGTCAGGGGGCGAATGCAATACACGGCTCTTGGCCAATGCAATACACGGCTCTTAGCTTATTCGCGACTCGATCTAGATAGGGTTTGAGTTCGATCATGACTGAGTCTCTTGTGAATAGTATATGAGACAGGGTTCTCAATGCCTCTCTAGTCATACTAGGGTTGATGATGAAACATCGCTATAGATATTTAGCCAGCGTGGAAGTATTCCACGCTTACTAGATAATGCTAGACGAATCTTCCACGCGTTCCGTTTTTGGATCGTGGAGTGAGTAGGATTGCTACCGCAACCTACTCTATCACACTCTACAGTCTCCCGCGGGAGTTCAGATCTACGATCCTTTGATTTGTGGATCTCTCTCGTTGATTAGTTTTCATAGCTTTCTAATCCTCTCATAACTTTCATTCTCTCCAACTCAAAACACTCGAAAGATCTTTACACTAGCTTTTAGCGTAGTGCACCATGTTGCATCTGGACCCAAGTTGACTTGGCCACCTTCTCCTTCCTGATTATACCGCTCCAATTGTGTTTCATCACTGGCATTGTACAAGACGTTGGTGGATCTGGAAATGACGACGCGCTGCGACGATGCCGTGGCATTGAACTCGTCGACGAAACCTGCAATCCACAAGTCCCAATTGTACGGAACGTAATTATATCCTTCCATGAGTGGACAGCGTTGCCAACTCACCATGTAATTGGGAGGGTCCATGACTGGGAAGGGGTCCTGGGCTGGGATGATGCCATTTTCGTCATAGTGCAGGATGGTTGGCACCGGGTTCATATACTGGCTCAAACTGGTACCGTGAAAGTCTGGATTGTTCTCTTGTACTAGTACTGCAATGGTTTCATTGCTGTGCGTGCGTGCGTGCGTGCGTGCGTGTGTGCGTGCGTGTGTGCGAGAAGAAGAGGTGAAGAGATGCGTGCAACCCAGAGAATGGGTGAGTGATACGGATGGTGCCACTTACAGACACTAGAACAAGCCAAGCCAAGCCAAGCCCAATCAAGTCAGAGCAACGCACTTACATCCACTGAGTGTTTTGCACGGAATAGGCATCCCAGGCCTCTCTGTCTTGCGCAGTGACAATCAAGGCAACGATGAATTGCGCCGCCCTGCTGAGTTTGATCATCTTGGCTGCCTGGACACCAAAGCCAGGTACTGTGACAAAGGGGAATCGGGATGGGAAGCTGGTGGGAATTGCACTACTAGTACTAGTAGTGTTGGCATTGACGTTGTCAACGATTGTCGTTTCGGAAACGTCTCCTCCATTGTCAACTTTCGTTAAACCCACCATCTTGCTGGCATAAGCGTCAACGGCACCAAGGGTGATATCCAAACTACCGCTAATCCCTTCAATGACCCTACGGGGGAGAATGGAAGCAAAGCGTGAGTATGGATGAATGAATGAGGCCAATGCTAACATACAGAGAGAGCTTCATATAACGTGTTTCTTCCTGCACTTACTTGTTGGCATCACTGAAGAATTCGGTTTCGAAGTCGCTGTTTTCTTCATTCTTGACATAAAAGTTGACTGCTAGAGAAACTACAATGACACAAGCTACCAAAACCAGCAACAAGATCAATCGCATCCTTCCAACCATCCGGGTTTCATCCTTGGCAATTTCCTTCTTTTGTTGCTGTTGTTCCTCCAAGCCTGTCTTGCCCTCATTGTCGACAGTATAGTGCGTCTCATTCTCAGGGTCCTCATCATCAAAGCTGTCGCTGTCGTCGATGTTGTTGTCGGAAGGAGGTAGATTGAGAGGTGGGTCATTGCTAGAAAACAATGAAGCATCCGCAGGGTGCGTTTCAGGGAGAGCCATGGAAGAGGCTCTCTAGAAAAGGACGGGTGTTCTTTGCAACTTTACCTCCAGGTAGATTCGATTATACAATTATGCGCCGAAGAGAGACAATGAAAGAGGTAGAGGAGCGAGTGGATGTGTGTGTGGAAGATATCATAGATGATTAGAAAGAGGAAAAAGCGAAAAAGTGTGCAGCCCAGCAGCCCTGGACTGTACCGGAGTAGGGGCATTGGATGATGACCTTTGACCTCTCCATCCGAAAGTCGTCCCCTAAGTACAATCTATCCTACTTATGGTACACGTGTAGTACTATTAAAAGGTAGACACGACCTCGGACATTGAGGGAGCCTTGAATCCTTGAATGACTCGAAGTCTTCTTTGAAACGGCTTCTAAAAGCCCGTCAAGCTGGTAAGATTTTGGGAATGTTGAAGATGAGCCTCACCATGTCGAACAATCGACTGCCGGGGTGCTGGGCGCATAAGCAAAATCACATCAATATCATGGATTGTCGGGACGAAAGGTGTCCCAATACAGAAGAGGAGCCATCATGGCTCCAATTGGAAAGGGATCAAGGCTTTTTGCACGTGCACTCACAGTCAAGTTATCCCAAAGAGAGCGTGAGACGTGAGACAAGCCAAGAAAGAACTGCAATGCTTCACTGCAATTCTGCAATTCTGCTGTCCTTCATGAAAACACCCAGCATGTCTCAACGATTATCAAACAGAGGTTGAAGTTACTAGCTAGTACTGTATTGCCTCTGAGGAACATGTAGCTATGGTATGGAAACCTCTAGTAGTACAATGCCCATCCTACTGTACCAATGGTAGCTTTGCAATGCTACTTCTGTCGTTGTTGTATCTAGCTAGATTTACTGTCTACAATATGCACCGACGGTATGCGCTACAAAGTAATGCCTGTGTTCATCAATAGCCCAAAAGAGATTTGAAGCCACATCTGTCTTTGGGCTGGCTTATACATCATACGCGTTGATGTTGTCCACTGTCCCTGTTACAGACTCTGCTGTGTCGCCACCAGGAGATAGTGCCTTCTAATCTGAGCCCGAATTGACCGAGATGTATCTCCTGTTCAGTCCGCTGTAGCTGCACGGGCAACTCCACACGGATGCCGCCCATAAGAGGCAATGAACCAATGGCACAAAGAGAAAGAGAACCATAGCCATGAGAATGGAAGAGTGCACAGGCGTATCTTCAAAGTTGATAGCTGTATAGAGCAGGTCATCGTCGGTAGTAGGATCATTGTCAGATCGGGTGGGGTCACCAATATCCGTTGCCAGTTGATGAATCACAAGCCATGCTTCATATATCCCGGCTATAAGCATGTACAGGGGTAGATGCTTCAATCGAACGGGGGTGCGGTTGATGACCAATCCTTCGACCCATACAAAGACCATGACCACACCGTGCATGTAGACGCGTTCGAATGTCACCTCCGTATCGCCGGGTTTGTACTGGAAGCTCCACCACATCAGCGTCACCAGGAAGGTCAGGTTTGCAGCAACTTCAAACATTATCCAGCTGATCTTAACCCAGAGAGAAACGGAATCGGAATGATTGGAAGGTTGTTTGGGAGGCATGATGCTGTTGATGAAGGACATCAGGAAATAGAGGCTGGCAATGATCATACCCCAGTGCGTCAAGTAAGCCAAGAAGAAGGCAGCAGTGTCACTGTGAGAAACTTTCGAAGCAACACGCAACAGGTCAAACCAAAGAAACAAATATTGATGACCCGAGCCCACCAACGTGGGACCAAAGGATGCGGGTACATCCACAGTCTTCTGGCCTTCGTGAATGCTGAACCATCCAGGATAGTAGGCAGAACCCCATTCGGTACAGCAGCGAGTTCTACAACTACCTGGTCCGGCATCTTCTTCGAGCTGCGGCGTGCTCTCCAAATCCAGATCGGACTCTGGATCCACAACCTTGGAAACGTGGCTGTCAACGACGACTGCTGCGTCGCTTTGGGGCTTGTCGTCAATCATTGCGTAGATTTTCAAGCAAATTCTGAATTTTGTGATATTGTGAGCCTTCCACCAAGATAGCTTCAGACGTTGAGACTTCAGTGGACTGATGGTTACTGGATATACAACTGTGGAGGGCTGGGTGCTTCAGGGTCCCACTCAATGCAGGGCAGCCCGCCGCTACAATAGTACAGTCCTGCGCAAAGAAAAATGGGCACAGCCACAACCAGGGAGCTCGAGAAATCTAATGATGGAAATACGTGTTACGGTACGATTTGGTGCCTGGCAAAACGTACAGCGAGAACTCTCGTTTCATTTGATGCGAGATACGGGAGCTTGGGCATTAACAAAGTGTCTTTGTTGTTTTCCTTGCGTGAACTGGAACATTGGATCTCATGTGTTTCGAAGATCCTGGGAAACTTGACCACAAGGCACGAGCTTAAAATTATTTGGATGAACCTCAAGGTCTCCACTTGTCACGGTGGTACCATGATTCGGTGGTATGTGCCGGTATAATAGCACGGGTTGCTTTCCTCCCATCCAAAGTCAAAGTCGTGTTGGCTGCAGGGTTGTAGCGACATGTTACGTACCGGTACCTGGTACTTCCTGCTCGGGCAGCAACAAGCAACAACCTAGTGCAAGCGCTGGGAGGTGCAATGATTGATATGCTACGGTATGAATGAAAATAATCCAAACTTACTAGAACTTAATCCAATTCTCTCTTGCGGACTAGCTAGATGCAGACCTACCACTGAAGAGGTGAAACCAGGACCTACTCCCACCACCTTGCTTCTGTTTGAAACCGAGGCAGCGTCGAACCCCCAGTGTCTTCGTATTAATTGCTTTGACGGAGTCCTTGTACTAGCTAGTTATCAGGGTCAACTCAGGGACCCATGGATAATGCTGAATGATACAAACGTGCCGAACATGTTGTTCCAAAGCTGTGCGCCGATGTGTAGCTTTCCCTGCACAACCACAGTCAGAATGCAGCAGACCCCCGACCCCGAAGTCAAAAATTAAGTTGCAAAACTTCCGAAAACTTTCAATCTCGCTCGGGACTTCAGTTGGCCTTCACGAAACACGTGCTTCCGCTCCGACTTCATTGACCTCGCGAAAAACGTGCTTCGCGGGGGTTCCGACGTCGACCACTCAAAGCAAAAGATCCGGGCCACTCCTTTGCTTTTACCGATTGATCCTTCGATTCTTTGCAACTGATTGATCATTCGAATCTTTGCACCAGTGTGACAACGAGACAACCTCACAAATCCGGATTACAAGGAGAAAAAGACGAAAGGTAGGATGCGTTGCTCTCTCTTATCATCTGTGCTACTGGCCTTGGTCCCTTCTGTTGCGGCCCAAGTTGTTGTTGATGAAGCTGAAACCAATATCACAACCGATTGTGTTGAGGCCGATGCCTTTGACCCTAACTTCGACTACTTCGAAGGTCTCAAGTATGCAGTAACCGACTACACTCCAGAGTTGGTGTCTGACCTGGGAACAGATGCCTTTGAGGACAATAAGGTGAATTTGGATGGCACTACTGATCTCTTCTCTATCACCTACCACAATCATTACAAGATCTTGACCAATCATCAGATGAACAAGACGTATCTGCTGTACATGTGTGGAACTCAAGAGCAGATTCCAACTGAAGAGTTGGAAGCAGGAAAGCATCATTTGGTTCTAAGTATCCCTCATACTGGAGGAGTGGCCATTACACAAACTACACAGATTCCATACATGGAGCTGTTGGGATTGCGGCGAGAGATCATTGCCTACATTGGTGACCCCCAGTATATTACGTCACCTTGTTTGCTTCATTTGATTAACGAAGAAAACTCTGTTGAGTTGGTATATGATCGCGATGATCCATGGAATTCCACCTCTACGGCTGCTTTACAAGCAGAGTTCTTGGAAGAGCACCCTGATGCCATCGTTTTGGGAGGACCATTCCATGATCCCGATGGGGATCGTTCGGTAATTGTACTTGCCACCCAAGAAAGGACAACCGTGGCTACATTTGATTGGATTGGATTCTATGCTGCATTCTTCAATCTTGAAAGCATGTCCAACCAAATTGCAGCCGACACCAAGGCGCGCTTTGATTGCTCCGCTTCCAATGCCGCCACTTTGTCTGCGAATCGAGAAGAACAACCCAAGGTCCTTTGGGCCACCTACTACCAAAGTTATAATTGGTCTGGTAAGATAAACAGCATCGGACACTCACAAGTGCTACCTAATGGCCACCACAGCCTGTTTGCAAATATCTTTGCTCATTGATCTTTTTGTTTTTGCAGTTGTCCAATGCCCCACCTGGGATTCAGCCTACTATTGCGAGTATGCTAGCCACTGTGGTGCGGAAATCATCTCACGGCCAGAAGGATATGGTCAAACTGTTAATGGATACTGGTATCTTAACGATGAGCAGTTTGTGGAAGTAAGTGCAGAGATTTCCAGAGTGGAGTGAGTCGAATTAAAAGAGCAGCAGTATCTCATACCACCCTCAAACCTTCTCCCAAAACACAATAACTGCAGTTGGGCAAGGATGCGGACATTTTCATCTTGGCGAGCCTTGGGGACAAAATCTATGAGCAAAAGAAGGAAGCCCTGGATCAATTAAAGGCGGTCCAAAATGAGCAATTCTATGATACATATGGACAGGGTCAACACACCTGGCATGAACAACGTCTCGCAGAGTACGATGTCGTGGCGCTAGACTTCTGTGATGTTGTTGGTACAGCGAGCAACACTGGCACTGGGGAAGCTCATACTCGCCGATGGCTTCGCAATGTCTTGAAGGAGCCCATGGGATCTCTTCCAGCATGCAATGTTCCCGATGATATTGACGAACCGTATGTTGCCATTGGAGCAGCATGCTCGCCTTTGGAAGAAGCTTCTGCATCTACAAACACGGCTGCAGACGACAACAGGGAAGTCAGTGGTGAAGACAACAACGATGTCAGCGGTGGAGGCAACAGCGATGCTCTGGGAGCCGCTTCAAAAGGTTTTTCTCTTGCGTTTGCTGGGGCCTGGGTGTTTGTACTGATCTCCTCAGTCCTCAGTATCGCTATGTAACCATGTAACCATGACAAGCATCGTGGACCTCTACAGCTCTGTCAATGGGTACTGCGTGTTCAAAGTGCTGGAGTAATAACAGTACCGGTACTAGCTAGCTAGCTAGTAGAAGTTAGTAAAAAGAAGCTCCGAGTTTTTATGAAGAGGATCTGGATCTGTTCATCGCCTTCAGAGATAAACCAAAGATTTAACATGTGAACTGATGCTATGTCGTTTTTCGGTGACCTCGTGGCCTGCGACCTGCGACACTCATCTCGAGACTCGACTTGACGCGTGTGGCTGTGGGTCCATACCGAGCACTAGCTAGTACTCTAGGACCAGCACAACAATAATATCACTCAAGAGGCAAAGGTATGATGCGTTGCTCTCTGGTATTTGTGCTACTGGCCTTGATCCCTTCTGCTGTGGCCCAAGTTGTTGTTGACGAAGCTGAACCCACGAACGTGACAGGATCTATCAAAGTCGATTGTGTGTCAGCCGATGACTTCGACCCTAGCTTCGACTACTTTGAAGGTCTCAAGTTCGAGGTAACCGACTACACTCCAGAGGTGGTATCTGATCTGGGGACAGATGCTTTTGCGGACAAGGCAGATTTGGATGGCACTACTAATCTCTTCTCTATCACCTACCACAATCATTACAAGATCTTGACCAATCATCAGGTGAACAAGACGTATCTGCTGTACATGTGTGGAACTCAAGAGCAGATTCCCGCAAAAGAGTTGGAACCAGGAAAACATCATTTGGTTCTAAGTGTCCCTCATACTGGAGGAGTGGCCATTACCCAAACTACACAGATTCCGTACCTGGAGTTGTTAGGATTGCGGCGACAGATCGTTGCCTACATTGGTGATCCCTCTTATGTGACGTCACCTTGTTTGCTTCATATGATGAACGAAGAAAACTCGGTTGACTTGGTATATGATCCCAATGATCCATGGAATTCCACCATTACAGCTACTTTAACAGCACAATTCCTGGAAGAGAACCGTGATGCCATCATCTTGGGAGGGCCATTCCATGATGCCAGCGGAGATCGTTCGGCAATTGTATCTGCTACACAAGAAAGGACGACCGTGGCAACGTTTGATTGGATTGGATTCTACGCTGCATTCTTCAACCTCGAAGGCATGTCCAACCAAATTGCATCTGACACCAAGGCACGCTTTGATTGCTCCGCTTCCAATGCAGCCACGTTGTCTGCGGATCGAGCAGAACTACCCAAGGTCCTTTGGGCCACCTACTTTCAAAGTTATAATTGGTCTGGTAAGAAAAACAGCAATGGATACTCACATTTGCTACCTGATGCATTGCCTGATTGATCATGCTTGTTTTCGCAGTTGTCCAATGCCCCACCTGGGATTCAGCCTATTATTGCGAGTACGCTAGTCACTGCGGTGCTCACATCATGTCCCGACCGGACGAATTTGGCACAAATATTGGAGGATACTGGTATCTTGACGATGATCAGTTTGTGGAAGTAAGTACAGAGAGTTTCAGAGTGGAGTGAATCCATAGAGCAGTAGCATCTCACGGCATTGTCAAACCTTCTACCGAAACACAACAACTTACAGTTGGGCAAGGAAGCAGATGTCATGGTCTACACGAGCGACTGGGATACAATCTATGAGGAAAAGGAGGATGTCCTGGATCAAATCAAAGCAGTTCAAAATGAGCAAGTCTATGATACAAATGGAAAAGGCCCGTCCGCCTGGTTTGAACAACGTCTGGCAGAGTACGATGTGGTGGCGCTAGACTTCTGCGATATTGTTGGTACAGCGAGCAACAGTGGCACAGGGGGGGCTCACACTCGCCAGTGGCTTCGCAATGTCTTCAACGGCGAGCCCATTGGATCTCTTCCAGAATGTGATGTTCGGGATGGAATTGACGAACCTTTTGTGGCCGTAGGAGCAGAGTGCACACCCTTGGAAGAGTCTGCTGCATCTACAAACACGGCCGCCGAAGACGCCGGTGGAGACAGCAATGCCCAGGGAGCCGTTTCGAAAGGTTCTTCCTTTGCAATTATGGGTGCATGGGCATTTTTGCTGGTCTCCTCAGTCCTCAGTATTGCTGTGTAACCGTGGCAAGCATCCTGGACCTGTACAGCCCTGTTAAAATGTACCGCATGTTCAAAGTTAAAGAAGTTAATGAGAGAAGCCGCTTGTTTACAAGCTGACGTTTAGAAGAATGATCCTCTTCAGACCGCGCTTTGGCTACTAAATTCTCAGGACCTGTGCGGTTGAGGCGCGAACGCTTCCAGACTAGCAGAACGACTGCACTACTAGATATTGGGAAAGCGCTCAGCCTGGATAGCTAGCTTTGTCTAAGGCTAAGCTAGAATATCTTGTATGGTTGCCATGTCGGAAAGAACCATGGCAGAGCTCCTGAGTATCGGAACCGCAAGGAGTGCCGCTGTGGCTTCACCCATCCGCAGCCCCATACTGAGAACAGGGCATTCATCCACGGGAAAATTATTTTCTCGGGCAATGGCATGGATCTTTTCAAGGGCAGCCCGTTGTCCAGGTTCCGCAGAGTGACTCGTGAAGAAGAGAACGTGGCAGACGTTGGGAGATATGCTCACTGCAACCAGAGCTGCTGCCGTAGCAATGAACCCGTCCACCAGGACTGCAACATCAAGTTGCGACGCTTCCAAGAACGCGCCCACTAGAGCCGCAATTTCGGCACCACCCAATTTGGTTAGCGCATCGGACGCTTGAATGTTGGTTTGCCTTTCCCCGTTAGAGCCAAAGTGCTTGGCTATCGCCTTTTCAACAATAGCAATCTTTTTGGGTATAACTGCTTCCGAAATCTCCCTTGCAGCGAAAGCCCCTCCACCACAAACGTCTTTGGTCGATTTGCCAGTCAAGATGGCAATCAAAGATGACGAACTTGTTGTATTCCCAATACCTACTTCTCCTAGTGCCAAAGCAGTTGCGGACGTTTCCTCTACATACTGCTTCAGAGTCTCTCGTCCAATTGTCATACATCGCTCGCACTCTTCCGACGACATGGCAGGTTCCACGCAGTAGTTCTTCGTCCCGGTTGGAAGCTTTTGCGGCGAAGAAATGACATTGCTGCTGCCCTGAAACGGATCGTCGTCTCCCAGGATGACACCCACGTCGACAACACGTAGAGACACATTGTTGGCCTTGGCCAAGACCGATGCACCTGCCACTCCTCTGTGGAGACCTACCAAAACAGACTTTGTAACAGCTTGAGGATACGCAGAGCATCCTTCTCCTCCTTGGTCAGGTGCGACAGCCGCACCATGATCCCCAGCAAAGATTAAGCATGCCACATTGGTCACGTCTGGTTGGAGAGTCCGTTGCAAGGCTGCCAACCGGGCAGCCCACGTTTCCAAGGTTCCCAAAGAACCGACTGGTTTGGCAAGCACGTCTAGGTAGGCTTGAACAGCTTCGTACCGTTCCTGAAAGGTGCTGTTGGAAAGCGAAAGAATTTCGGAGGCCTTGCCTTTGGGGGAGTCATCGTTTGTCGTCGAAAGATCTTTGCTTTCGGGTACGTTGGTGACGCCATTATTTGTGCCATTCTCTGCGGACGCAGATTGCGCATCAAGATCCCTTGAAGGTTGGTTACCGTTTTTGTAACTCACAAAGACTGTCCATGCTTTTCTGCCAAGCACGAGAAGTAGGAACTTTACAAGAGCGGCTCCCCTCTTGTCCTGAAGGATACTGTCAATGTTTGTTGCGTGCAGAATGAAGGAGAAGTCTTCCAAAACCAAGGGCGATTGGAAGGCCCATCCATCTGATTGTTGTCTTTGTACTGACAGCAGAATGGACAGTGTCAACACTTCGGATAGACAAATGGTGGCACCCAAGTAGTCACCCATTACACCTCCTAGGATTTGATTGCCGTAACACCCAGCAGCGTGGGCAAATGCCAAGACAAGGACCAGGACCAGTAGAGCCACAATGGGATTGTATAGGAGTGATGTCACTGAGAATCCAAAGCCAATGGCAAAGAGTGCTCTTGGCCAATTGACAAGATACTTTGCCTGAATCATGAATGCATAAAAGCTTGATTTGGGTCCTTGCTCATCGTCGACATAGTCAAAACAACGAGTGAGGTAGGGAGCGGTGACCCGTGCCACTGTGTGTGACACCACCATGGCGGGTCCGGCACCCTCTGACAAGTTCATCCAAGAGCTGCTGTTGTTCTCCAGAGTGGGCAGATTCCACTGAGATTCTCCCAACGAAGCAAACAGTTGCACTTTGGTGAATATGTAGAGCCCCAAAGCGGCACATCCATAGGTCCCGACACGAGAGTCTGTCATGATTTTGAATATTTGAGCTCTTGTCCATCCGCCGCCAATGCCTATAGTAACAAAGTTGAGGTAATCACCAATAAGAACTGTTAGTGCAAACTCGTTTGGTGGAACTCTCAAGATGATTTGTTTCCTTGCTGCACCCGTGAGCGACACTGTGAAATACATAAATAATCTACGTACCATCGGCACTGTCGGAAAGTCCATCTTCATGGAAACATCCGGTCAAAGCGAACCCAGTTCCGACACTAATGGCTGCTGCAATAGCCGGTGGCAACAGCAGTGTTTGTTCTACAAAATCAAATGTGATTGCCAGTTTGATTCCAATGAGACATCCCACCACGGGCAAGTACGACATGCCCTTCATGAGAAATCCTGGATGCAAATCAATCGAAGTGGGCACTGGTAGACGGGTCAAGAACATGACAATGGTCATCAAGCTTCTCCATTCATTCTGTAGTTGTAAGGGTGCCTTGATGAAGGACTGAATTTCCTCATGAACCTGGTCTCTGGTGATGCCTTCCTTGATTACTCGAGAAGCAATCTCCTTTTTGTCAATGACTGAGGATGCCAAAGTATCATCAGTATCTGTTGTGGCTGTGGTTGTGGTTGTCTTTGTTTTCTCTTGATCAATGGGAATGTCATAGGCAGAACAAGTTCGAGATTCAATGGGAATGTCATAGGCAGAACAAGTACGAGACTCGATGGGAATGTTGTAGGCAGAACAAGTACGAGACTCAATCTTCGGTGGAGAAGCATCGGCATCGGCAGCGGCGTCAGTCGAGGACATTGTGGTGGCTCTATTTGTTAGTTTGGGTTTGGGAGTTTTTGGTTTCTTTCCATTTTGAGCTTCCTGATCTTCTCTCGTCCACGGCTTTTCTCTCATGGGTGGATCAACAACCAGCCAATCTTCCGAAGGACGTGCTTGACGGTTCGAAGGACGTGCTTCATGCGGTTCGGTCTGTGCGGCGATTAGAGCGTTAAACAATGACAATATTTCCGTACAGAAACGATTTGTTAAGTAAAAAGCACGTTAAGCAATGCACGTGTTTCGGAACACAAAAGATCCAAAAATAACGGTTGGATCTTTGAAGGAAGTTTTTTTGCATTTCGTGAAAGGCCACAAGATATTGACATTGCAGTAACACAACATCACCCAACAAGCAAAGCAACCATGCCTGCAACTGTCTATCTGGTTACTGGAGGATGCCGCAGCGGCAAATCGAGCCATGCCGAGCGTCTATGTGAAGAACTGAGCCAAAATCCCATTTACTTGGCAACTGCTGCGAGTGCCAAGTTGGCAGGGGACCAAGACTTTGCCCAGAGGATTGCTCGACATCAAGAAGATCGAAAAAACAAAGAAAATGGCTGCCAATGGACTACCATTGAAGAACCACTCAGGCCTAGCAACCATGCCAAGGAATTCTCTGAAAAAGTCGTTCTGGTGGATTGCTTGACTCTCTGGCTCACCAATTGGATGATGGAAGAAGGAGCCTTTTCCATAATTGCCAATGACGACGCTTCCAACAAGAATGATGTTAGTAGTAGCAACAAGGAGGAAGCCACAGCGGCAGTGGACCGCGCCATGAAGAATCTCCAACAAGAATTTGACAAACTCATTGCACCCTACAATGTGACTTTTGTAGTAGTCACGAATGAGGTTGGATCTGGCACTCATGCCGATACTCATATCACTCGCAAATTTGTGGATGCTCAAGGATGGTGCAATCAGTTTGTGGCAAGCAAGGCACAGCAAGTCATTCATATGGTGTGTGGTATACCTCACGTGCTCAAAAATGAACTCGGCAAGAAGCGCCAATCGGCATCTGCAACCGTTGCCACACTACAAACAGCCCAACGATTGAACCGACACTTGTCCACGCGCACTATTCCCATGGATGCCAAGGGATACTTTTTGATCAAGACGGACGTGGAAGAGTCTTTGATTGTGGCTAGTTTCCACTCCTGCATTCTCAACGACAAGGGCGAAGTTTGTGACTTGAAGGGAAACAAGATCGGATGCCACGGAAATAATCGTCCGGATCCC
This sequence comes from Seminavis robusta, assembly GCA_903772945.1. Classification (NCBI taxonomy): domain Eukaryota; phylum Bacillariophyta; class Bacillariophyceae; order Naviculales; family Naviculaceae; genus Seminavis; species Seminavis robusta. The sequence continues at coordinate 51,883 of CAICTM010000438.1, read as the reverse complement.
ATGAAGGTTTGGAAGTGTCGGACCGCCAAGGAATTGACTACGGAGGTATTTGAACGATGGGAGGATATTGACGAGTTGAAACTAAGCGTGGGTCATGCCGCTTATATTGGAAGAGAAGCACAAAAGGCAGAAAATGCCTTGTACCATCATTTGCTCGACGGTAGTGCTGGCATTTATCGGCAGGATTAAGCTACTAGTAGATAGCCATTTGAAGGCAAGTGGTTAGTTACTTCAAACCCAAGTCGTACTGTTGTGTTACCCAAATGGTACCGGTAGGTCTGCGGAAAAAGATACAAATGAGTAGGTACCGGTACATGTACATGCTGGAGCATCCGAGAGACACCATAGGAATGCTACATGTAATATGATTGAATCATTCAGTCATTCTCAATGCTTGCCTTGATCATTTCCTGGCTGCACAGTAAAGATGAGGTATGGTTGCGGCAGGATGGGCTATAAGGGCTCAGTCGAGATTGAGATTCTTTCTACTAGTGGCTAGCTGGCTAGCTAGTAAGCGGAGAAGCTCCACCTTTTAAATGCTTGAACTGGTACAGTACCTGATACATGCTCTCAATCAATGTGGGTACCAGTGGTACTGCCCACTTCTCTCCCCTACGAGTAGAGAAGGGTGGAGACGTGGAGACGCACCACCAAGCTAGAGAAAGAAAACAAGAGAACTCCATCCGAGCACGAGTACAGTCTTCTGTCCCTCGCTGCTTCCAACTTGCCCTGCAAATGGCTGAGCCGAGGTAGCTACTCAGAGTAGCTCTATCCGACCAAGCATCTGCTGCGGAATGCGCAAGATGTCTTGTCACCGTTCTGTTGGTATCAAGAAAGTCAACACTGTGCAGAGTGATTCCGCCAAGAAGCACCAACCATGAATGGTCATACGATACGATAGATTACGATCTTTGCTCATGGTGGTCAACAACCCCAAGCGCAGACTGTGTGGTCGTGTGGTCTACTCGTACGTTGAAGTTTCCCTTGTGGTACCAGTGCATCTATTTCGGATGGTGCCCTTTGGATGGAAACTGCCTCCTAGCTAGACTAATGATGGTTGCAATGTTGGAATCACAGAGAGATCCGGAAAATAATCGTGGCACAAAAGCAACCAAGCGTTGAGATCGTTTGTGCAGCATTCGACACTGGTACCTTTGACTGTAGTACTACATGTATCAGCGGAAGATCCTGATGTTGCCAAAGCACTTTTTGTGCTCGTAGCTGCTCGTTAAAGCACGGATACCAGTACACGTTCTGTCGCTGGTTGAAGAGGTTGGTGGTCAAGGCGGTTCAGAAAACTAAAATGGTCCCCTCCTACCACAGAAGTCTGATTTGGGTGAGTCTGCCGAATTAACAAACACGGAGTGGATTTAATATCCAAATTGTTTCAATAAGAAGAAGAGTCGACCGTATCTACCAGGATTTAAATTGTTAACCACACGGGAATGTGCAGATTTAACAACTTCACAATAATGCTCAATCTGCGCATACTTCACTGGTACAGAAATCAAATCGTCAGTCTCTGAGCAGCTTTTCCAATGGCCTCGTTCTTTCTCGTCCAAGTCGAGAATCTGATGTTAAATCTTGGTATTGAAGTAATTTTCAGCGATTACCACTTTTGACTGCAATACTTAAAGGGTTGTTTACTTGCATTAGAACCACAAAGGTCAAAAGACACTCATTGATGCCCCAAACTTGCCTGTAACATGAGAACTCCAATGTCAAAGAGTCAACACTCCACGGAAATTGCTATGAAAATCCTTCACACTTGAGCTGTTAAGTTCTGTTTCCGTAAGCTCGCAGAGCAATGAAATCATTTTGACTGCGGTGTCATACTGTGCTCTAATGGGTTTATTTATAACTGCTTTATGGATTAACATTAGTAATTTACTGTGCTAAACAATGCTCTGATTTAGGCGACTGATCATTGTGTGTTCGCCAGTTTCGACACCTGCTGCGAAGCCTCTTTCTTTTCCAGTCTCGAAGCGACATGTTCTGAGCTTACCCAATTCAGATGCCACAAAATAATAGTGTCAACTACTGTGAACTACAGCCAGCCAACTGCAATCACATCACCAGCGTAGAAGCAGACTTGAGCGCGCGGTTCGGTTTGCGGTTCTCGTTCCGCCCGTTCCACTCTCCATTCCGTGGATTGCCTCCAAACCAGTGTGGTACCGGTCGCATCCCAGCGCTATCTTTGCTGGGCCAGTTCGCTGATGTTGTGATGCAGTATGTGATGTGATCTGATCTCATTAATTTCCAAATTTGGCAACCACTTCCCATACCGAACCAACAAGGTGATCGTTACCTCTTAGCTTAGCAAACAATCAATCAATCAATCAATCTGACACGATGGAACACCTGATGCTGATATCTCAAACTTCCTACTTCTCTCATCCTGGCATGGGCAACGTCTACCGACATGACGACAAGAAGCACCATCCCTTCGCCAATAATAACAACAACACCGTGAGTAACAAGGAGTCCTTCACACAGCCATTAACAGGTGCGAATGCCATTGTTGTTATCAACAACCACAACAAGCAACACAACAACCACAACCATACCCATGATAATACCACCAGTGGATCCGATGTTGCCAGCAAACAACAACTCGCCCTTCGGCGATCCGTCACTGCCACCAACACGGAGGAGGACCATGGTACCCCCAGCGTCCCATTGACTCCAACACCCACATTTGATAGCGCCGCCAGTATCAAGGAAACCCGGCCTGCCTTTGTGGTGCTACCGAAGGATGTGGCCGATGATTTGGTGACCAAGACACGGAAACGCGTCGAACACACACTTCTCAAATCGGGCTTTCTCGCGTCGGCATCCTCCGAGTTTGCCATGAGAAAGACCCCACGCTACAATGAAGAACAAGTCATTCGTGGAGACTTGCTCGGACAAGGAGGCTTTGCGTCCGTCTATGCCGTCGACATTGTTGCCAACAGCAGTAACAACAACAACAACCAGTACGTGGTCAAACACTTGAATTCCAAACTCTACGACAGCAGCAGCAGCAGCAGCAACAACAACCGCAAACTCCACTTGGGCGCCAAGGACATTTGCCTGGAGACACGCATCTTGGCAACTCTGAATCACCCAAACATTATCTCGTTGGAGGGGATCTCATCCGGTGGACTACAGAACTTTGCCACAACGCAACGGACCGATTCCTACTTTATGGTATTGCCACGATTGTCTTGTACATTGTCGGACAAGATTTCCGCTTGGAAACGACAACGTCTCTACGATCAACAACAACAACAACAACAAACACCAACATCAATTCGTCGTCGCTGGTGGCGGAAACTGGATGCATCCTCCTTGACGCCACAAGAGCAACAGGACGTCCAATTCTTGTGCGAACGATTGCAAATCGTCATGGATCTCTGCAAGGCACTCGAGTACCTTCATGAACGAAGAATCATGCATCGAGGTGAGTTTGCGACTTGCTTGCTTTTGGAATGACCATGACTACTACTTTCACCCACCTTGATACTAACTCGCTCCGTTCTCCTCTTCTGTCTTCAGACATTAAGCCTCCCAATATTGGCTTTGACAAAGACGGTTGTCTCAAACTTTTTGACTTTGGATTGGCCAAGGAAATGCCACTTCCGGAATCCAACAACGCCGCCAACAGTAATTCCTTTCTCGGCAGTTTTGCTCCACGAACTCCCGCCGGTGCATGCTTGGGAAACACGGGCACCACCCGGTACATGGCGCCCGAAATCATCCGCAAAGAACCATACACCACCAAAGTCGATGTCTATGCCGCCAGCATTGTCTGCTGGGAAGTCATGACACTCCTCAAACCCTACGGAAGCGATACCAGTGGACAATTCGTCAAGGAATGCGTCGCTCTCTACGATGATCGGCCCACCATTCCCTCTGGTAGTCGCCTCGTCACAACCAATAGCAATAACAACAAGCTCACTGCGTGGCCCAAGGCACTCAAAAAGTTGATCCAACAAGGATGGATCAAGGATCAATCGTCTCGATTGACCGCCGGGGAAATGAAGCAAGGATTGAAACTAATCATTGACAAGAAAAAGAGACTCTTGTCCGACATGGAAGCAGCAACAACAACCACAACTGAAGCAGATGTCTCTGTGTCTTCTCCTCCACCACCACAGGAGCTCCCACAGCAAGACCAAGAGCACTCGTTCTCTGTAGAGAATGAAATTCTGCTGTAGAGCATTTTTAAGAATGGCTCTCCCAGCCAGTGCTGCAGCAGTGTTTTCTAAAACGTGAACCTAATAGTGTAAACTAACTATGATTTCCTCTACTCAGTAGCTACTAGCTAGCTTGTTGTTCTTGTCTTTGTGGTTTCTAGCTACGAGCCAAAAGCCGCCTACCTCGAATCATCAGCTTCACGGTCCAGGGCGTAGCTACAGCGTGCGTCTCTGGGCTAGTAGATAGTAGCGGCCAGGCAGCTGCCACGGACACATTGTGCATCCTGTGGCTATCATTCCAGGACCTCATCAGGAGCTCTCTTGACTATTAATAGCTAGCTAGCGAGATCCGACATCTACAGTATCTCCAGCCAGTGCAGACAGGGTCAACACGCTCATTTCGAGACGCATGATATCCTCGAGCTTTTCAGCCTAAAAGAAGCTTTCTCCAGTATCAATAATTTGACCGGGCCGACCGTAGAACCACAGCTTTCTGCGCTTGCTGGCTTGTAGGACATGACATTGTACAACAGCAAGGCTGGATCGGATCCAGATGACAGTACGTGTAAAAAGAAACCTCGAGATGCTGATGGCTGATGGCCAGATGCAGATGGCCAATGGCCAAAGGTTTGGCGCACTGTAATACTTCTCTCGAGACACCAAAAACACAAAATACAAGACCAAACAGACGCTTGCCAATAATTGTCTTCTTTCCCTCACAAGAAACCATCGAGGCAGCGGCGACTATTGTCCAATGTCATGTACCGTACAAGCCACATGTGAACAAGAGCTGCTACAACTACTTGTCTACAAGTGCTTCATCGAACCATCTGCATGCTTTTGGCTGCCATCTGCCATCTACTACAGTACTAGCTACCGGTAGCTACGCATGAGTAGCCCACAATACCTCAATACCTAGCTAGCTAGCTAGACTACACAGTGTAGAGCTGGGCTTTTCCGCTTTTCCTCGTTCGGTGGGAGACATTGACTTTCTGTAGCTCTTTCTGTGCATGCATGTATTTATGATGCCTGATGTATTTATTGATGGACCGGCACAACGAAGAACAATGGAAGAGAATGCCCTTGGAGGCTTCATGTTATGGTGCTCATGAAGGATGAAAGTGCTCATATATGAGATAGATTTATAGATTTAACATCATCAAATAAATGAAGGCGAAGAGGTGGAGTACGATGTACGATACCGTACTAATACAAACTTCGAGTACTATTAATAGTACCGCCATCATGACTGATAGCCATAGCAATGGCCAGTGAAACTACGAACACAGCTGAGTACATGTATGTAAGCTGAGTACCAGCTAGTAAATCAGCTGCGTCCGCGATGTTGTTGGCAAGGGTTGCTACTGCGATGCCGCAGCAAACGTTCCACGCCTCTTCACACAAATCGCAGCCGGCCAGAAGGAATAACTTTGCAAAAAATGACGCCTAAGGCACCTCTGAAGAATGAAGACAATCAGGGCCTCGGCTTGGCAGCCCCAGGCCACGGAGAGAAGAGAGCCCTCAAAAACGAGTCCGCCCAAGGCTCCACGCCGAAACAGGCTTCCGATGAAGATCTACACGAAATCGTTGTGTGCAACTTGGAGTCGAAAGAGTGTGAGGTTACTGACTTTCAACCCCGGAATGCCACAACAGGGGCCGCAGCGTTTGTCGCTGGGAATACCTACGAGAACACTAGCATGATAGATTTTTCCGTGATGAGTTTGCCGGTGCGGCAAGATGCTCTCTTTCCACGCGAATCAGTACCTGGAGCATATGCATACCAAGCATTCCCACGAAGCTACATGTACGAGCCACAGCCACCCTCTGAGCAGACCAATATGGCAGAGAGCAATGTGGATCCTGCAGAGAATGGAGCAAGAACTGGGACAAGTGATGCACTTCTAGAAGAAGGCTTGGTTACGGCAAGGCCGGTTTCTACCCCAATCATGGCGCAAGAAAAGGCTCAACCCGTTGTGTTCCCCACTGAGACTCATTCCAATCAAGATGAGAAGATCCGGAAGAACTCTGCCTTTGCGGTGGCTTGCATTGTTTCGCTTGCTCTGCTTGGCGCAGTGATTGCCGTCTGCGTCTCAATCTCCTCGGACGAAACCGTGACACTTGAAGACACAAAGATTACCAATGGAAGCTCCATTGAGCCAAATGGTTCAACATCTAAAGCGTTGCAACTGGATCTACCCATTCAGTTGCCGAACTCAACCTTGCATGTGTTTGAGAATGATATCAATGGCTCCAGTCCACAGTACAAAGCCTACCGATGGGTCCAGCAAGATCCCTGGATAGGCAACTATTCGAGTGCCAGGATTTTGCAGCGGTTTGTCCTTGCTACAATGTACTTTGCCACAGGCAATAATGAAACCAAATCTGGATGGTTCCATATTGGTGGAGGGACCACAACACTTCAATACCTGAACACATCACTCGAAGATACAATTGCTTTCTATAGCAAGCCATGGGTAAAGCAACAGCCCCCTTACGAAAAAAACACCAGTTCGAATGAGTGGCTTTCATATGAGGCAAATGAATGCTCATGGTTCTCAACAGGCTTTGTCAACCATGAGCAAATCTGCAATTCCTACGGCACACTGGAAATTCTATCTTTGAAACGGAACGGTTTGGTTGGAAGATTGCCAGAAGAAATTTCCTTGCTGTCAAACCTTACTAAGATTAATCTGTGGCGAAATCACTTGGATGGAACCATTGCACCACAGCTTGGGTCCTTGTCCAGCCTCGTTGAACTTAATTTAGGAGTGAACAGCTTTGTTGGGAGCATTCCTTCTGAGCTTGGTCTCTTGTCCAATACAATGAGGCTGTTTTCAGCATTGAACACGAAGGTATCTGGAACACTGCCAGAGGAGTTCTTTCATCTGTCCCACCTGGAAATTCTGAAGCTTGGTCAAACCAAGCTGACTGGGAGCCTGCCATCTGATATTGGCTCCAAGATGCCACATCTGAAGGTGCTCATGATTGAGCGCAGTCAGTTCAGTGGAAGTTTGCCAGCTTCCTTGGGTGCAACTTCTGGCTTGATGAACCTTGCTTGCACTGAAAATGAGTTTACTGGAACAGTGCCTTCCGAGCTTGGACTACTGAGCTCTTCATTGTCAGGTCTATCTTTGGGTGACAACCACTTTTCTGGATCTCTGCCCACAGAGCTTGGTTTGCTAACAAGACTTAACGTTCTGTTTGTGAATGGGAATGAAATGATCACTGGCGCACTGCCATCAGAGTTAGCCCAGCTAAATGGAACTTTGAGAAGACTTTCGTTGCAAGGGACTTCCATCACTGGAACCATTCCATCAGAGCTTTGTGATTTGAGAAGTCTTAAGTTTGATTGCTCAGAGTCTCTCTGTGGTTGCAATTGTCCCTGTAACTAAGTGATGCTTGTACGGTAGTAATATATTCTTGAAAAAGAGCATTCCCATTTCTGGAAATTGCTTGCTAGCTACCTAGCAGCTTCCTTCAGGTGCAAAGCGTAGATCCAACAAAGCTTCAAAGAGCTTCAAAGTTTTGGTCTCTTATTAGTAACTGTTGCTCGTGGGTCGTCCTCACGCACATCGTCTTGTCTGAATCCGTTAATAAAATAGACGTTCAGTTTTTTCCTTCTAACTGTTGCTTGAGAACTGTCGCATTTGACTCTTTGCCGAAATGGGTGGAATCAGAAGCTGACTATTTGCACCAGGCATCATTCTTGGAACATGAATGAATGATCCTTTGGTTGCCAAGCAACGAATGGAACACTTTGCTACTGAAATGGACAAATTTGGAGGCTGCAGGGGAACTGCTTCAAGACTTGCTAACATCTATCATTTGAGAATAGCTAGGATAACATTGGAGGGGCTTGTGTGAAGCTGATTGTTTCGCCTTTTGGAGCCATGAACAAGCAGTTTCAGGGAACTCGGAGGTCGAAAACTTCCAAGCACCTTGTGCGTGCTGTGCCCACGAATGACAGGCCTCGGGCCAACAAAGCCTGAGTGTAATTCCAGCCTACCTAGCTAGCTTGCGACGGCCAGACCTTCGCCGCCCATGAGCCAAAGGAGCGACAGCCGCTGGGGTCCGCCACACCTCGAACACCATCATCGAGCCTCGAGACGTACTCGTATCTGCCTCTTGTTTGTCTGGGCTTCGTATCTTCTTCTTTCCAGTAGCCAGCAGTCATTGGCTCTCGTCGCAGTACGAGCACTGAAGTCCGAAAAGGAAGATACAACAACAGTCAAAGAAAGGAACGATGCCGGGAGATCCTCGCCAAGATCCGCGGCGAGCCGCCGCCGCCATAGGAGGACCACCGCCCCCACCTCCACCACCTCAGCCAATTTTGTTTCCCCCACCTCCGCCTCCTCCTACTAGTAATGGACCTTCAAGTGTTATTTTGTTTGGAGGCGAAGATGCCATGGACGAAGAGGATGAAGACGTCAACATGACGGAGATTCCTCGACACGGCAGCAATAACAACCACAGCAACTTGGGTGGTCCATTGGCTGCTGGTGCCGTTGAGGCTGTGGCAACACCGTTACCTCTTCCCACTCGCATCATGACACCGTCTCCGTATCCCCATCATACCCGTGGAGCCACCAGTGCTCGTTTCCGAAATGCCTTGAACCGTGTGACGACCCATCCCACGTCCGATAGCGAAGCCTGGGCTGCCTTGTTGACCGAAGTACAAACGTGTTGGCGCCAGCTACAACCTACCTTGCATTTGCCCAGTGTGGAAACGCAGGCTCGATTGGAATTCCTAGTGTCTTGTCATGGAGCTCTGCTGCAGTATTTTCCATTTGCGGTACAGCATGCCACACAATTGGCAGAAATGCTGCTGGAGGCCAGTGCCAGACCAGGAGAACCAGGTGGGCCTAGTGCTACCACGGCAGTTGATACACAGAGATTGAGACTCTGTGAAGGACAATTAGAAACCATCTTTCAACGATATCTAAATGCCAAGAGTGGATATGAATTTGCTTTTTTGCAGGAAATTGACAAAGCTACTGCTGCGACAACTGCAACTGCCGCTAAGAGCAACCCCAGTGATACCGATCAAAAAGAAACTGACAAATTGGAAGCGATATCGTTTCTACAGACACCCCAACAACAGCAACCGCTGACAGAGGCGACGACAACCACCACACCTCCAGTCACTGGCTCTACAACCACTGAAAATGGCAACAACAGCACTACTGCAGCTGCAGTCGTGGAAAAAGATACCACGCATGAAGCCGATTTGCGCAAAGTACTAGGAGGAATGGGAGCCTGGTCGGTCGGGCTGTGGATGGTCTTTCTCAAAAAAGTGCAGCGCGATATTCATCGACATGCGCGTACCAGTGTCCCGCACGATATGAGGGCCAAATGGCTGCGAACGAAAATGGTCGCCAGCTACGAATTGGCACTGACACATGTCGCCTTTGGATACAACAATCACTTGATATGGACCGAGTACTTGCAATACGTCAAATCTTGGACTGCTGGTGGTGATAACAATGGAGGAGCAGATCCTCTGATACAGCAACAACAAATGATTCAACTGCGCAGTGTGTATCAACGATTGGTGCAATTACCCATGACGGGACTCGACAATCTATGGCAGGAATACGAGTCCTTTGAACGATCGCATAGTGAAGAACTGGCAACGGCGTTGTTGGCCGATTACACACCCAAATATCAGCATGGCCGAACAGTTTACTTGGAGCGAGCTCGAGTGTATCATTATACAGGCGATTTGCAGCTCGGCCGATTGGCGACACCGCCCGTCACGCGACGCAGTGATACCCAAGGTGGCGCGGATAATGCCGAAGAGGGTGCCGGTGGCAGGCAATCCCTCGAAGATTACATGGCCAATCTAAAGGAAGAATACAAGTTGCTACAAGCTTGGAAGAAACGGGTTAGTTATGAACGAACCAATCCGGAACGAGTCACTTCCGCCGAGTTGCCAAAACGAATGCGACACGCCTATCTCGAAATGGTCAGTGTTTTGACACGACATCCGGAAGTATGGAATATGTGGGCCATGTACGAATACTATCATGCGCACAAACCTGTACAAGCTCTGGCGGTGCTGCAATGGGGACTCCAGTATATTCCCGACTGCACACTGTTGGCACACACACAATCGCAGTTGGTGGAAGATTACTGCGGAGCGGCGCTCATGACAAGCAGTGCTGCTGGACAGTCCAATCTGGCGTTGCAAGTATTAGAACGGTTCCTGCAAACATCGCCCAATACACTCGCATTTTGCTTGTACCAACAAATGGTACGAAGATATCAGGGAATGAAAGCGGCCAGGGCAGTGTTTGCACGAGCCAGACGCGTTCTGACGGAGAATGCAAAGAACTCGGCTGCCGAGACAGATAAAATCAAGCAAGAAGATGGAGCTGGTGAAGACGGAAAGGATGCCTCTGGAGGATCCAAAAGATGGATGGTCACCAATCGATTGGGGCCCAACATTGGTGGGAAGCAAAAACAACCAAAGGATGGCGTGTTGGCCAATCTCAAGGCTGAACCAGCAGCAGACCCAAGCAGCAGTGGCACGGCTGAGGAGGATGCAAGAGCTAGCAAAGTTGGCACGGCTCCAATCACATGGCACCTCTACGCATCCCATGCCACAATGGAACACCGGGTCAACCATTCTCCTGATATTGCGGCGCGGATCTACGAATTGGGGCTACGAAATCACCCGCAATTTTTGACTCGGCCTCCGTTTGTCTTGCGGTATGCACAACTCTTGCTGGAACTCAACGACACGGAAAACTTGCGGGCGTTGCTCACGAGGGCTGTGGCAGCTGCCACTGACGAAGATGGAGCTTCCTCCTCGTCATCCAGCCAAAAGAGTTCTGTCGCCGCTGTCTTGTGGGATATGACGCTCCTGTTCGAAACAATCTTGTCTGGAGCTGATCCAATGGCCAGCCATCTCATACAAGAAGTTGAACGGAAACGGCACATGGCGCTGCTGGGCCCGGACCTGGAAGATGTTGCATCCGGGGGATACCAGTTGGAGTCTTCCACATCCACCACTATTGGAGCACAAAAGTCGACAATTGGTGAACTGCTGATCCGAAATGATGGATACGACCTTAGTTCACAGGTCGTAAACGGCATGGCCCGTTCGGTCAGTGTATTGGAAGTGATGGGACTCTGGGGTTCGAATGTCATGAGTGCGGAACTTTCCATGAAGCAACGCAGTCAGCCAGTGAGATCAGGGCTGGAGATGTTGGAGGAAGACGATAACCCAGCTGAACGATCAAGTGGGGCCAGCGATTCCACCTACCAGCGTAGGCTCTTGTACCAACGAATGCATGAGTCGGGAATGCTGCACGGTGGTGGTGGTATGGGAGGCGTGGATAGTGGTGGTAGTGCCGCTGGCGCCGGGACCAAGATTTTGTCGGCACGAGAACGGATGGCAACTGCTGGTTCTGCCGGTGGCGGGACGAATACGGCTGTCAACATGGCAATTCAACAGCAGCCGGAATGGATTCGGCCACTTTTGTTGATGTTGCCCATGTCCAAGCTTCGACTTCCCATGCTCTCCAAGCCCCCACCTCACATGACCGAAATGGCATTGCAACAGCTAATTCAAAACCCTCTTCCGGCTGAACGTCCACAAGACGACAAGGGGGGTGCAGCCAGGAACCAACGAAATGCACGTGCCTCAGGCAAGAAGCGTTCGCTTAACGGAGGCGGAGACTCCTCTGACGAAGATGATGGCGCCACAGGGAGTGGTGGCTATGGGATGCAGTTTCGAGCAAGACAGCGGGCAAGAATGTCGGCTTCGGATCCAGGTGCTGAAGCTAATTAAAATAGCATTTTGATTATGCTCGTCCGAACCCCTTTTGTGTCGTTGCCCCGTGTCTACATCATACATTGAACGTGGACGAGGCTAAGTTTCCCACGCCTTCCTCCAACCAAAACAGGGCTTCAAGCACCATGAACCGTGAACAAGACTCCCCGGGTACCCGGTAGTGGTCCCATTGTTTCTCTGTGTCTCCGTCGCCGCCCTATCAATCAAGCACAAAAGCTGTCAAAGGATCACTACGAACCATCAAACAAGTCCATCCTGGCCAGTGATCCTAGAGCACAGTTCGATTACAATCATACATAATATTTACTCATCAATAATTTAGTTCCAAATTGAATTACAAGGGTTTCATTGTTCCCCCTGTAGCTAGCAGACTTTTCTTTTGCGTGACGTCGATGCCACCAGTTGTTCTTTGCCTGTCATTGGTAGGGGAAAGTATGGACATCGGGTCCGGAGTGAAAGAACGGGACAGCAACATCGTACCGGTACCCTAACATACTAGTACAGCTGCTACTAGTAGTACGTGTTACCGCAATCCAGTATCCGATGTTCAGACCGGAACGCGGTTTTCGAGAACTTTGGGGAGTTGGCAAGTCCAGCTTTTTCCTTCATTCTGATTTCGCCATTTTGCTGCTGGCTGGCTGTGATTGCAAAAGCAGAAAGCATACGGTAGGAGGGCAAAGAATCTGCTTTTGCAAGTTAAAGCGCAGCTTCAAAAGTTTTATTTCTATAATGTAGATTGACCAGCCGGCAAATGGCGTTTGCCCCTTCTGATACGTGCACAGGCAATGTTGCCAGTATCTTGTCTTACGAACAGCATTCGCCCCGACCTTGACACCATCCGAACTGAAAGTTGGTAAAGTTCAATGGCGGTATCGCGTCGCACATCTCCTGCGGTACTTGCGCTGTCACGTCGTTGCCGTCGACCGAAAATGATTCGAGTGCTGTCAACAGTGCCAATTCACTTGGCAACGCACCGTTCAATGCATTGGTATGCATGGCCAAGTCTGTCAGTGTTGTCATCAATCCCAACTCCGACGGGATCTCACCTTCAATGAGATTGTCACTGATATCCAACAGAGTCAAGAAAGCGACGCTCGAGGCGGTGTCAGCAATGCCTTGCGGAGGAAGCGTCCCTTGGAATTGATTCCCGCCCAATGCCAATTGTTGCAGACTGGACATTTGTGGAACGACATTGGTAAGCAAATCATCGATACTCCCTTGTAGATCATTACCAGTAAGTCCCAAAAGTTGTAAGGCCGACAAACCCGAAAGCTCTGACGGCAGCATACCGCCCAGTCGATTCCCTCCAATTTTGAGCGCTTGGAGGTTGTTTGACAAGAGACCAATTTCACTCGGCAATGCCAGGCCAACCGTATCTCTATCACCACCTTGGTCCGGAGCAGCTGCACTCATTCGATTGCCACCCTTGATATCAAAATGTCGTAGCTCCGTCCAAAGCCCGATTTCGGTTCCAATCGTACCGGTGAGTTTGTTGCCACTGACATCAAAATCACGCAGAGATGTGAGTGAGGACCAAATATCGTTTGGTACGGGGTCTTTGAAATTGTTGTGATGCAGACTCAGGAGCTGCAAGTTGGTGAGGATGCCCAACTCAGACGGCAGCGATCCTTCCAAATCGTTCCCTGCCAACACCAGAGACGTGAGTGTTGTCAACCCCCACTGCGTTGGAAGCGACCCGATCAAGTGGCTATTGGCAATCACCAAGTCCTGCAGGAAGGGCATGTACTCGTGCAAATTATCCGGCAACGGCGCTCCTTGGGGATTGCCACCCTCGAGCAGCAGATCGCAACTGGTACAATGAAAGGACGTCAATTCGGTCAAATTTTGCATGGCCGGTGTCAATAAATGTGTCAATGGACTGTCAAAGTAGAGTAGCTGATCAAACTGTATGGCTTGCAAATGCGACAACATGGAAATTTCTTCCGGCATGGTTCCTTGGAATCCTTCCATGTTGGACACGGCTAGACGAGCGATGGTGTCATTGGCATGGCACGTAGTTTCGTCGTTATCGATATTCTCTCCAATATCATTATTCGCCCACCACCAATCACACTCGTGAATATTATAATCCAGACCTCCTTGCGATGGTGTTGTTTGTTGTCCGGTGTATGTGATCCATTGGGGTCCATTAAAGGCATAGAAAAAGGTGGCCATGGCAAAACGCTGACGAATCCTCCAATCGGGGTAGGTTTCCACCTGAGGATCCTGCAGTAGAAATTGATACGCCTGGAATGCCGGCAAGGACTGGTCCGTGGTAGCATCATGATGAGTGATATTATTAATGAAGACGGTGGTGCTGTTGTGTAGAACGGATTGGATGTACTGTATGGTGTCTTCACTGATCAGGACCGGAGGAGGAGTGGGAGGTTCCGAATTTTCTGCTGCTGCTTGAGGACCTTCCGTCTCGTTGTTGTAGTCCGTGTTGACGACCTCAATTTCCTCTTCTGGTTGCTCCAGTAAATAAGAGCCATCGTCCAAGTCGAGACTGGTGTTGTAGTAGTTGGAAGTAATATTTGTAATCATCATGGTAGCATTTGTAGCATTTTCGTCTTGCGGCGGCTGCGTGTTGGTATTCTCCTTATTACTCTTTTGTCCAATCGACGCCAATGTGACGGGAATGACCAAGATGAGGGTAAAGAAGAGTCCCAAGACCATGGTCATGGCACGCGACGGTGCCAAATTTTCGAAATATCCCTTTCGTTCCCTGACGGAATCGTCCATTCCCAAGACGGTGGATTGATCGCCAGCATCCGCATCGCTGTACGAACTGCCTTCGGTTTGATTGCCATTCGTCTTCTTATTGCCACGACGACCCTTCTTGCCTCTTCTTCCACCCGACAAGCGGGCGACAGCCGAAGACGCCTTGCGATCGTCGGCTCTCTTGTGACGACGATTCTTTTGCAATTGACCGGCGCTGTGACTGCGACGTCCACTTATTGGTGAGGGTGGTTCTTCAGTGACTCCTGGTAAGCCGTTCTTGTTTTTGCCACGCGATGCCTGATGATGGGAGTAGCTGGTGTCGTCCATACGGCTCGAGTCCTCCATGTTGTTCTGCTGATGTCCACTGAACCCCAAACTGAAGTTGGAGCTCTGAAAGGAAGACTCGGAGGCATCGCCAGAGCTGGTGGTGCGAAACACGGCTTGTTCCTCGTCGTACCGACGGCTCGGTTTCAAACTGCTCTTCATACTACTTTACCAACGAGAAGAACAGAAGATCTTGACGGTGCAGCAAGGATACCAACAAAAGAGGGAGGGTAGGATGATGAGGCTTTCAGAACGGAAACCTGCTGGGGATCCTCTTTCTTTCAAGCTAGACTAGCTAGGCGATCGATCAGGGGAGATAATAATGGGACCAGCAGCTATAAAGGAGGGGAGGATGTCCATCGATGTACAGTAGTAACATGGATGGCCTTTTTGTAACCAAAGCCGTAACCATAAAAGGAGACGATGACCGTTTAGTCGACTGTTGGGATGATTGAGATATTGAGATGGTGAACTGGTGACCGGTGAGTTCCGGTGGGAAGGAGCGCTGAAGGAGCCAGTCAACGGCACGAATCCGACACGTCAGCTTGCACCACTGTGAAAGGGAACGCTTCGTTAAATCAAATCTATGTCTACCAGAGAAGAAAAGAAGGAGCCGGATATAACAATCAGGGCAAACGGAGATGATTTGTAGAGATGATTTAGGAGATCATGCCAACACCATGCCTGTACGTGACCGTGGTGCCCGTGCGTGCCAGCTCACTGTTCAGGTTGCGCTACTTTTACCCCCCGCCAACTTAGGTACCGGTACGATACGCGAAAACTGTACCAATAGATAGATTTAAAGATGTAGCCGAAGGAACAGAAGGACAGCTTGCAGGACTGTCCATGTCGGAGGTCCAAAGGCACCCAAGCACCCAAGAGGCATCCGAAGATACTGGTCGGCAGGACGAGGAAAGCGGTACGGCTGAGGCTGGCCATGGCAGAAAGTGTGTGACCACGGCGCGACCACGGCATGAAGCAAAAAGGATGATGCATGTCGCTCGCTCCAGGCAGGCCAAAGAGAGGCTAGCTGGCTGTCCAGTTGGGGTGCCCGGGATGCAGGGATCCTCCTGGGTCGGTTGATTGCTTGATTTGTTTACTCATTCCAACATGCGTCGGTGCAGGTTGATATGATGAAAACAAAGGCCCGCTTCATCTCTTCCACAGACTGAAACATTGGGATCTCTAGGATCGTCTGGAGGTGACAGCCCCTTCCGTAGTGAAGCAATCAAAGAGCCAATGCACGGTCAGATAGATAGACGTCGTGACGCAAGGAAAGAGCAACCAGCACTCACCCCGCAAAAGGATACTTCTTCGTACCACCGGTACCCCGTCTCGTGACCGTTACACCAAACCGATGACCAAACACGTCGAGCCCTTTCCTGTGGACGACAAACTCGTCCACCCCCCGCAACCAGCAGATCATTTTGACCTTGGTCATGTAGTCCATCTCGTGAATCATTTGCCAAAACCATCGAATCTGAGGGTGTTCATCACCAACAGCAGAGAATTCTCCCCTATAGAATGTGAGGCTTTTCCACTCCTCCACGCCCAGGCTTGGAAAGCCTCCAAGACACACCTGGAGCTCGTCCGGTTGCAATAGCCATGACAGGTTCTCGTCTGGTAACACGCTCCTGAACCCAGCAACCAAAGCCTGCAATTGAGGTCGAACACGCTCCAAAAGACAATGTCGGAATACGGCTTCGTGAAACTCTTGAAAGTTCTCCACGGTAACCTTCTTTGTGGCCCCACCCGGTACCAAAGGGATGTCCTCGGTTCCTCCATTCGCCGCCTCCGCGGGGAGAGAGAAAGTCAAGAGGCTCATTGCGAGAAACTTTTCCAACTCGTTTTCATCCGACAGAGCCTGAAAATACGTTAGGCTGGTGTGCAAGGATGCATCCATCTTTCGAAGATCATTCATCCCCAAGGGGTAACCTGACAAGTACTTGTAGATGAGATCTGAGCACTTCAGCGTAGGAAGCGGATACCCTAAAACGAAGGCCCGTCCCACGGCACGGCCAAACACAATGTAATAGTCTTCCCAGCTCCGCCCAGGGGTTCCCTGGAAGGAGGGATCGGGCTCAAACTCTGCTGAGGTTCCTATCCGTTTCCACATTCCCAAGTTGGGATCCATCAGCTTCTCAATGAGCTCTTGGATCCAAGCTCTCGTTCCCCCTGACTCGTTTTGGCCCGGTTGGTTGACAACGCGAACTTTCCACCATCTCTCAATATCAGCATTGGGGAGGCCCATGATGATATTCATGCTATCCTCAAGAAAGTGAGACCTTCGCACCGATGCGCCCGCGACGGCACTCAGCAGAAGCCTGGAGCACAAGTTTTGCAAAAAGTCGTGTTTGGCTTTGATATGCTTTCTCTGAAAGTGCAGAACGTCCTCGTAGTTGGCAATTTCTTGCCCATTGGCTGGATCCTTGAAACTATACTGGATTCCAACTGCTTCCTTCACTGGGACCAGTTCCAGGGTTCCCTTGTTTAGCCGAGGCACAAAACACTTTTCTTGGTTTCTCTTGTCCTGGTCACTGACACGGTGCCATTGAAAGTTCTCGTCGTTCACGTGGAACAGTCGTTGCCAAGACTCTGTAGTTGGTGTCCACGCCTTTTCCGTCTTGGCTGGTTGTGTGGAGAGTGATGATGGGAATTGAAATCTTATTTCTTTGGCGACGCTGGCGGAAGCATTTCGAACCAATACGCTGCAGCCATCCACGGTCCACATCAAATCTTCTTCTGGCTCGACGCTTGGTGCTGTCGCGGCCACCCATCGCGTCTTTCCCTTGGGCGACATGTTACTGCCCAGAAGTATGCGGAGCTTTGATCCTGCTTGGGCGTTCGGTGGACAGGTTACTCTATACTTGTTGCCGTTGTGGGATGCCATGAATGTGGCGCCTGGTTGGATCCCAGAAGGAATGATGACGATCCCTTGACATCGTCCCTGCGGTGGTGTCCATTTTACTTTGATCATTTGACCGGGCTGGCCACCATCCGGGCACTTGACCTTCAGTATCACTCCTTCATCGGGGCTTGGGGTCGAGAAAAAGGCACCCGGCCGAGCATTGCGGGGGATCCTAATCACCGCATCTTTCTGTGCCTCTGTGGATTCTTCATTCCGCTGTGGGGTGGCTTCTGCGACGGTGGCCTCTGGTACGTTCCCACTTGTGCTGGCGGTTGCGATCGGCACATTTTCTCTTCTTCGTCTATTGAACAGCATTGGATTGATGGGGAGCATTCATTGTGAACCCGATCCCAGACAGCAAAAAGATGGCTCAGACGTGGATGAATGCCCGACAGAAAAAGTCCCAGCGTGGCGTGGAAAAACACCCCGCAAAGCTCCGAGCAACCTGAACAGAGGTTTGTCGGTGTCAAAGGACTTGCTGATCTATGCCTCTATTATAATTATCGTTTCTTTTCTTCCTACCGGTAGATCCTTACCATGACCGGGAGCCGCAAGGAGTGTGAGTCGAGTGACAGTCAATGTTCTTAGACAGAAGGAAATCCAACAGAAGCAGTATCGGATGTTTCTCCGATTTCTTGTTTCGCGTAAAGATCGGGTGAAACTCCAAATTCGTCGGGGTGCAGGAAGTAGTGCAAGCAGTCGGCCCGACTCCGAACGTAAATGAGAGCTTTCACAAACTGTTCCAAAGTTGTTTGATTTGGATTCTTGTCGTCAAGTTTCGAATGCATCTTGCCTCGATGAATCATTGCCTCACGCAGGATGGAATCAGTTAAACGGGCACGGATGCGGATGGTCAACTGATCCAAGTGACGGCTTGAACGGAGGGCACAAACGAGCGCATACCATTCGGAAGATTCGCTGGTGGGCGCTGGTGCCTCGTGACTGTCCATGGTGCACCCTTCGACGGACAACCGGCACAGGCGGTTGTCGGTCAAGATCAACACTGACTGCGTCAATCCTTGGATGGAATGTTCCAAGGGCAAGTCTCCTACGACTTGCAAGTCTTGTAGTCGAGGAAAGCATTGGCCAATGAGGTTCCAAGACGTACCAGAAAACTGAAATAGATATTCAGGACGGTTTTTGGAATACAATCTCATCTTCGTGATCTTGTTGCTTTGCAAATGCTCCAACGTGGTCCTCAAACGACGATCGTCCCAGTGATCGAGCTTGGTAGAAACTTGCGTCAACGTGGGCACCAATCATTGATGAAGCAACTGGCAAACTGGTACGATCGAATCATCAGAATCGTCGCGCAAATCTCTTGACATGGACAACGACAGTCCGGTGATAGTTCGGTCCATTAACTCTTGCTCGATGTCCTGCAATCGATAGGAAAACCTGGGGAGTGGATTGCCGAGAAACCAATGGAGATTCGGTGATCGGCACCATCGTCAAAGTGCGAGCGAAAGAAGCTAAAGCACAAGCGCATGTTGATCTCCAAAGGGGAAGAGGGCGAGATTGCTGCTTTGAAAGAAAGAACTTTGTCGAATGAAGTGTGGACGACAAAATGAGATACATGCCTAGCTAGTGACGGCAACGGTTCGGTTCGTCGTGGAGCTGAGGCAGCTCTTACTAGTAATTCGAACGGACGCGGGAGTCGTTCTAAATTGGATCGTTTTCTTTTTTGCAAATCGTCGAAATATAATGCAATTTATTTCAAAAGAGAAAAATGTACTAATGTACTGTACCCGGCTGTACGGTCCGACGTAAGCTTTATATTTGTTCATTAAATCTTTCCAGTGCACCTTCAGGGAGTACGTGCTGGTTAAATAAACAGTCATGCTTCTTGGCATGACTCTTGCTTTCTGATACTTAGATTTAAAGGCAATTTCTTTGATTGTCTCCAGTTATTCGCTGCCGGTACAAGTGAAGCGTATGGAACAACACTGTTTTAGAACAAACAAAACGATTGCCTGAATTCCAGCCAGTCCTCAGCCTGCCGCCTGCATGACCATCTCACTCTCCGTTTTTTTGCAGTCCACCCCGAACACCATGCAACCTCCGCCACCTGACTCCTCTCTGGCTTTATCTACCACTTTGGTAGACAATCATGAGCTCCCGAGTTGACCTTCCTTCCGCTCATACAGTACTATCCCGTTCCGTGCATTACTCGTACTCGCAATCATCTCATCCTCCACCGTGTCTCTGGCTTTTTGTAGACTAGCCCACTTTTTTATACTTTTGTCATGGTCATCCGCAACACAAGTGTAATATTATGAGTGGGTACTGGTCGCGGCGCTGCCCTGCGACCGCTAATAGCTAGCTAGCGCTACCCATGGGAGCTTCATGGACGGTACCGTGTCGGTTGGATGGTGTATGGTTGAACGCTTCTTGACTTTTGGAAGCTTCCCAAGCCCCTTGCCACTCCCACCCCTTAATTCTTGCAGCCATCCGAGTTCCCACTGAAGTTGATGTTGCCTACTCTTTTCCTAATTAATTAATAAGTCATCTCGGGCCTTCTGCTTCTGCTCTTTTGCTTGACCGCAACGCTGTGACTGATGACCTTCACTGTGATACGGCAGTACGATTGTACCGGCATTGAACTATTCACTCGACGAATTTACATGTATGTATGTACATTGTACATGGGACATTGGAGCTCAAACAACTTACCGCTACAAGACAAGCAATAAAGCCACAATAAAGAAAAGAGAACCCCTCAACCCCTCCACAGTCAAGACATCAAGAACAAACGAGCAAAGACCCCGTGATGATCCAGAATCCAGAGACTCTGGCAAGATCACCTTTCTCATTGCCACTGCTTGTGTGAAGGAACTAACTTGAGCGTTTAGTTAGCGCATTCCCGTCTTCTTCTTCTCATCGCAATTGAAATAATACTGTAGTGGTTCTGTGATAGTGCAGTGGACGTCTGGCCATCAGTTCAAGTTTGTTGCAATTCAATCTACTGTATCATGCCTCCCGCTCACATTGTAATCGACATGGATGCGCCTCCTTCCAAATCGGCCATGAGGGATGCAAGCACACGACGAGAGAGCGTTCCGGGACGCCCCAAGAGCAGTACTACTACAACTACTAATGGTCGACGACGAGAAAGCGGTGTCGCCCTGCCCAAGAACAGTTGCAGGAGCAGCACGGGTCGAAGGGAAAGCAGTGTAAGCAAGAGTAAGAGTCCCACAAGACGAGACAACAACAACAACAACAACAACAAGAGTCCTACTACTAGTAAGACTACCCGAAGAGAGAGCACCAAAAAGCCGAAACGAGACAGTGTCAGCAACACGAACGTGCGAAAAGAGAGTAGCACTATTATTTCCACCAATAATACGACCACTCCGGAATCACATCATGACAACAATCATCATCATCATCATCAACATAAGAAGAACAGTCAACGCCAGTTACAAATGTTGGAACCATCGCCTCCCAGTATTCCTCGTCGGCTGCTCCTGGAAGATCCCATGGACGGTCCCTGGCAACGCGCCAAGACGGAATGGAAGGATCCCTGGAGTTGGTTTGCCATTGACGATTGTGGACGATTGTTGGATGTGGAAGCATCCTTTGGAAGCACACAGACCGTCTACAAGTGGATTCTATTCGGAATCACCATGGGTACCACCATTTATCTTTGGAGTACGGCCGACAGTGCCTGGTTCTTGGGGAATCTAGATCACTGGGCGCTCCTCTTCTCATTACTGTATCAGGCATTATCTCTGGGAAATGGACACTTTCAACCACCCCAACCGGTCCACGTCGAAGGACTCAATCTCTACGTCAAACTGTTTTGGATACTCTTTGAAGTTGCGGCTCATTTGCAGATTTTCACGACCTTGATGTTCTGGGTCATTGTCTATCCCCAACAACACAGCGATATACCCATTGGGTATGATATCTTTGGATTGCACGGAGTCGTACTGGTGGCCGTATGGGTCGACGGAATGCTCTTGAATCGGATCCCCGTTCGTGTCAAGCATTACTTTGCCGTACTCACCGTCGATGCCGTCTACATGCTGTGGACCATTATTCATGCCGCGGCGGGATTGGGCAATGGCACTGACGGCAGTACCAGCAGTGCCATTTACAGGCCTCTGGATTGGAAGAATCAAACCGTGCAGTCCGTCTTTTTGATGATTGCCATGTTGACCGTATTCGCACCATTGCTCTTTGCCTTTCAATACTGCATGAGTCTCTACACATTTCCATGGACGTGGAATGGCTCTAGATCACGAAAATGCATCGAATTTGACATGAGCCGCAGTATGGCCAACAACCCATCCTCGCGGCGTCGACCACAACCACCGCCTCCTCCCCCACCAACTCCTACACCCGTCGACACAACCCCTCCGTCTCCCCAAAAGAAGAAAAAGATTGTCGACAATAGTACGGCGGAAACCAGTCGCACCAGCAGTCGAAAATTGGTGGATCAGACCGTAGAGGCAGTCGCACCGAAACAACCGCGAAAATCAATACTACAGACAAAAAAGCATACCAGCTCCTCGAACGTTTCCGCCATTACCGGTGCTGTGCATGTCAATCCACAACAACCACCGGCCGCCAAACGGCCGCCAAAACGAAACAGTATTATCAACAAGACGCCCAACAAAAAGAACAAGAAAAAGTCACAACAACAACAAACAGAAGTGCCCTTGATGGATATTGCCTAGTCTACCTATCTAGCACTGTGCAGTATTTTCTGTACAGTAGTGGGCGGCAAAATGATGGGCATTCACACGTACTTACTTTCACACACACAAACACACTCGATCAGACGACAAAGTAAGTTACAAACAAACACGAAAAACAAGTACACGCCATCACCAGCGATTGACGAAAAGGAGGTCTACCATTCCTGGGAAGAGGGATGATTTCGGGATACAAAGTCTTCATTCGCTGCTGCTCCATTTTGCCACACACTTCAGTCATCTTCCACCCTCCCTGCTTCCGACATCCATTCTTTACATACATAAATCGACCATGCTTGCATGCATTCTAATGGTAACATTAGCATACATTAGTTAGATCCAAACGTTGTCACGTAGTTTTCTTCGTTATGGCAGAAACTCGGCTCCAATCAAACTGTTTCTTCAACGGCAAGACAAACTGATAGAACTGTGGCAACATCGAGAAACCATTTCAAATCGAGCAATCATTGAGTACGAAAGGGACTGTTTGAATAGGCGCAGTGTACGGCTGTAGACTGGCACTTGCTACCTTCTACATGATATTCTAAAGGCCGCAATGCAAGGATGCTGACCTGCTACCAGTATTCAAGAACGAGAAGCCAGAGGCGAGGGACTTTGCAGGTACAACCAAGATACCCAAGCCATTTATAGGCTCTTTGCTAGCTAATGTTGGCGATGTGTCCTTGCCGATCCACATGGAAGTACCGATACCCTCCGGACAATAAAATGCAACTCCACAAGCCCCACTGAATCGTAACGAATCGAATCTCACCAGTATATCACATCTTCTCCACATCAAAACTCTAGTTACTGGCTCTTTAGCTTTGGCGGTTGCTGCCGCAGTGATTTTCCAGTTTGCTTTGGACTTTGACAGCAGCATCGTTGCCAGGCATAGTAGCTTGCCAGTACCAACCACGGCATGATTGCTTGCAACCAACGATAAAGGAAGATTTGTTCGAGCACAATCCATATCAACAACCATGCAAACGTAACTGACAAACCTACTCCTTGGACCCAAGGAGTTTGTCGATTGCCAAACTTGGCCAGGTCTTTGCCCCAGTTGAGCCACTGAAGTACACCCTCATCATCAAATGCCGTGACCGCTCGGCATAGTTGGTTGTTGGATAGACAAGCCATTCGATAGGGCGCCAGCCACCAATGAAACAAGTCCTGTTCTGACGCCGAGAACCACGGTAAGCGTTCTACGATATCTGGCGCCACCTCCGATATCGATACGTATGCGGAGGTGTATATCCCATTCACAACAATCGTCCCGGCACTGGTCAATGGCAAGTAGGCGCCGTCTCGGTTTGCCCGGTCAATTCTCACAATCTCGGTGTACAGCACCGTAGTGTTGTAGTCGCTTCGATGGTGGTCAGAAAGAGACGATCTAAGTAATAGATCTCCGTTTTGCAGTTGATCAGCACGAATAGGTTCGCTGTGCCCCTTGGCATAGATCAGATGACTTGCAGACAACTCCAGAGCTGTCCTTGGACTGTCGTAGGTGTAGATTTGTAGGTATTCCATGGGAACAGAAGGGTGGTAATGGCCAAAGCCGTAGACAGACTGATACACTGGTGGTTGGTCATGTCGTGCAGGTTCCACCATGATTCTGTCTCCCGTGGATAAATCCTTCATGGCCACAGCGCCCCTTTGCTCCACTTGCACAGTCATGTCCTCCGAAAAGCATCCAATGTTGTTGGTGCTGACCGTGCAAAGCACCACCAAGTTACTAAATGGCGCCGTGGGGGTAACACAAATGGTCACTGTTTCATGTTGCGAGTCCATGTCGAATGTCCTCGAGCACACCACCGCACCGCTGGAATCCATGATTTGACACAGTGCACTACTATCTGTTCCCGCGGTTAGCTGGTACACCAATGAAACTCCTACTTTTGCCGATTGACCACCGATGCTAATACCTGGCTGCAGGACAATGGGCTCCCGGAAGGAGTCCGCAATAAGACCCTCGTCCTCGGGAAATTCCTTCCAGGGTATGTGATGATAATAAGGGGCACCAAACATGGGCACATTATTTGCGTTGATTTTTTTCACATCATTTTGGGCCAAGACGTGGTCAATGGCAGCCAGGAAACCTAGAAAGGAGAGCACACTCCTTACAAAGCCCATCATGTTAATCCCAATCATGACGATGCTGAGATAGATGGATCAGTTAGGTGCTGGTGAAAGCTCGGGGTGGTGTGCAACAGCTTATTGTAAACAAGGTGTTTGGAGGTTGAAGGGAGGCAGGTTGGTTGGAGGATCCGGAGGGAGGATTGCACTTCTGGGTTTACAGTTTACAAGCATGTTGATGTTCGCATAAGTTGTCTAAACAAAGCTTGATTTCAATTTCGCCAAACGCATGGATACGTTAAGCAAAATTCTACCATTGGTTGCCTGTTTAAGGTTTCGGCGTGCAGCTTGGAACGCGAAGATTTACAAGAACATGTTCGTGAGTAGTACAGGACGATGGGCCACCCATCACGCCCTGGACTCCACAGACAGCATCATCCACTGGCCGCAGAGACAATGATGTTGGATTGGTTCAGGGCTCTAGCTAGAAGAGGGTAGGTACAAAGGATGCATTCTGTCAGTTGCTTCCATCCTCTTCTTTCGGGGATAGCGGTCCATGATGAGCTCTTAGGCTCCTTGAAATGCAAGCCAAGAAGTAGATGATCCTACGTTGCTCTTTTGCACTATGTATAAGCTAGCTGAAACGAAGCAAGCAACACTTTGGAACTAACTGGGGTCTAATGATGACTTCATGTAAGTATGTATTGCTTGGGGCGGAGTGTTGTGAAGCAGCCAATGGAGGTGCGGAGTGGAAAGCCCAAAACCGAGAACTGCACCGTGTCTGCACCTCGATCGAGAGGTCAATTCGATAATTCGATTAGTGTATAGATACCGTTCGACCATAAGGTTAGAGTT
The DNA here is from genome assembly GCA_903772945.1 of Seminavis robusta. Taxonomy (NCBI): domain Eukaryota; phylum Bacillariophyta; class Bacillariophyceae; order Naviculales; family Naviculaceae; genus Seminavis; species Seminavis robusta. The sequence continues at coordinate 26,326 of CAICTM010000438.1, read as the reverse complement.
CTGTTAAGACGCCAGCCTTCCTGGGTTCATTGGCACTGAGGTGTTCCACTTCTCGCAACGTAAACAAAAAATTGGTCGGAGTGCACCTGGGTGCTATTTTTTTGCCATTTTTTGAACCGGATTCCCGAACAGCCTGTAAGTCAACCGTTCCAGAGGTGAAGGCTACGTAGATGGGTAGTGGAGGTGCACGGATCGCAGGAAGATGGAGATATATTTGTGGAAGAGTAGGTAAAATATGCTTCATTTCCCTGAAATGGCATTTGAAATTTTGCAATTGAAAAAGTCCAGGTACGACCAAAACGGAGTTGGCTTCACAAAGCTTGAGGTCGGCAGGTGCGGAAGCATCCTCATCATTCATTCATCTCCCGTGGCATTCCACTGGCTTCATCACTCGATCATCATCGACCAACCGTATCTGATCTTTCTACTGCCTCTCACTCACTCCAACGCCAAATTTGGTTCCCTCCTGAATACGTTGCTGTATCGTATAAAATTATATTCAGTCAAAAAGAAAGAGCGACCATGCAGAGCCGAAGACGACCAAGAGCAACGGCTACTACTCGAAGCACATGTAGCAACAGCAGCACCTCTGGCAACTTGTGCCCTTTGGTGCTGTTGGGATTGTTATTGGTGGCGGCGGCAGGTCCTCGACAGGTGGCGTCTAGTAGTACCGATGGTAGTAGTAGTAGACAGTTGCTCCGCACACGCATTGTCGGAGGAACTCCTGTGGATTCCGGTGTTCATCCCTACTTTGTGGAGTGGCAAGGAGCGCATTGCGGCGGCACAGTGATCCATGACGACTTTGTCATTAGTGCGGCACATTGCGTCAACCCCAACATTCCCGCACACGCCGCCAACAAGCGATTATATCTCAACTCGACACGACGCAACACCGGAATCGTGCGAGAGTACACTACACAAATTGTTCATCCGAGCTTTCAAAACAATGGCCATGGCTACGAGTATGACTTTGTCCTACTCAAAACGGACACCAGCATGTTGGTGGATCCCTACGGCGCACCGACGGGCGTGCGACCCATACAAATGAACCGAGACCCAATGTTGACAGTACAAGACAATGGCGTACTGGCCGTCGGCTATGGACAAATCAGTGAACACAACACTGCTCTCAGTAATGACCTACGAGATGTACTCCTCTACTATGAGGACGATACCATATGCGGGAATCAATATGCCGAACCAGGAAGATTCAATCCACAAACCATGTTCTGCACGTATGTACCCGGTGGAGGCAAAGATGCTTGTCAGGTACGTTCCCACTTACTTGGCCGCTACTAGCTAGCTAGCCAGTCATGACTGGCTAGCTAGAATTTCTTCTAGCTAGCTAGCCAGTCATGACTGGCTAGCTAGCTACTTTACAAGCGCGGCTAGCTAGAATTTCTGCTAGCTAGCTAGTACACGCAACAAGATAGTAATCTCACGCTTCTATAACTTTGCTGCTATCACAGGGAGACAGCGGCGGTCCTCTGATTGACTGGTTTATGGGGACACTCACGGGCGTGGTCAGCTTTGGAGAGGGCTGTGCCAGAGAAGACTACGCCGGTGTCAATGCCAGAATAGATGCCGTCGCCGATTGGATTGACGTGCAAATCTGTGATTACAGTGACTTTCCACCGGCATCTTGCCCATCCAAGACGCCACCGGTCTCCAACGCGCAGTCGCCCGATGCAGGGGAAGATGCCCCTGTGACGCCAGGATTGGGTTCGGGGCAAGGAGGATCGGCAGGAGGACCCATACATCCTGGTATTGGAAGTGGCTATGTGGAAATTGGTAGAGGCAATGATGGATCTTCCGAACAAACACCGCTTTACAATCCTCCGTCTTCCATGGCGGGAGGATCTCATGGCGGAAGCAGCAGTTCCAGTGCACGCGGGGATGCCTTCCCTGGTGAGGGTCCGGCTGTGGCAACCCACGCCATTACCATCAACGTCCGCTATGGACCATCACCGCAATATGTCACCTGGAACTTGGCGCTGGGCGACGATGATGATAACTGGACCGATCTGTCCCGTTCGGGACGAGGTGAACCCGGCGTAACGACTTCCTCTACCTTTCTAGATATGAAGAGCGGGTGGTACCGGTTCCAGCTGAATCCTTCGAGTCCGGGAAATGTTGTGTGGGCATCCGTCATGGGACCACGGGGCGAAGGAGTTTGGTCGCAATTAGAAGGCTTCTCCGGTGCCCAATACAACATTTACTTTGAGATCAACAGCATCGGCATTCCATGTCTCGAACATTGTGCACCGCCGGTGCGTTCCAGTCCGCCCTAGCTAGACGATGTGATCTTGATGACAAAACATACAATTGCGAAACCGTGAGAGAGCATCACGAGCTACTTGTTCCTATTACGTCAGTGGATCATCAGCTGCGATAGAGGCAGAGGAGATGCTATTGAGGCAACCACAATCTTCAGGGTACACAGCCTTGAAGTTCTGTTTTGAAATTGGCGTTGCCATGAACGAACCTGGACTGGTGCATGACGCCAGTTTTTTTAGCGCACTCGCAGCGTAGGAAAAGTGCGAAAACGAGACTTTTGTGGAAGAACATTTATAAATGCATATGACGTCGTCGATGTTCTGCCGAGGGGAAGTAATAGAGTCTGGCTTCCTGTGATCAAAATGATCTGTACTTACCATTCCGACAACTACACACAAAATGCGTTCCTTTTGGAAAAGGAGAAAACGATATATTAACCATCAGTGTGGTCCCTAAAATACCTATTTAGATTACTATTTCATAACTTCATCTCAACACATAGAAACAGTCTGCGACGAACTCGAAGGGATCTCTCAGAGGGAGTAGAAGACCATCATGTTGGAAGCTGGCTAGAAGCGGTGACGAGTGAAGGTCAAATAATCCGTACGGTAGACGGGAAGCTGCTCTAGGTTTAATCATTACAGGCATCGGCCTCCTAACTAGCTACCAGAGATAGACAGTAAAAACACAGCTCTTTTGGGCACCTCTCGAGACCATCACCACCAGAGGGTAGGGTGTGTGGGGGAAGTGCATGTATAATCTGCTGCTAGCATTTACCGTACCGACACCCTGATGATGACCTCTACTAAGTGAGTACATGTATGTAGTAGCAGCCAACGGTGCCTGAGCTAGCTAGATAGAACACGACGGCAAAGTGGGAGATTTCCACAAGAGCTTCCATACTCCGCCCTAACAGATCTCACACATAAACCTGCTCTTCTCAATAAATATCTTGTGATTACGGTTGTGGTGGCGCCAACGTTTCTTGGAAAACACGACAAGCTTCAGCCTGGTCTTGTGCAAGCAGGAAAAAGCCGTGATTTTTGCGGATAAAGATTTGATGTTGTGGGTAGGGGTGTCGTTCCAACAAGTCCATCAAGGCATTCAAGTCTGCTGGAGTACTGAAGAGCGTTTCTACTGGAGAGCAAGGTACCTTCAATCGATCTGCATCCTCTTGGGAGGCGCAGGAATGTCCGTGAAGGACAAATTGTGGTTTGAGGGTCCAATGAAACTTTTGGGGGGCCACCACAAGGGCATTCCAGAGCAAGGGTGTGTCACTGGAAGGCTTGCTGGTTGATTCACCACAACCTCCATAGGTGGCCTTCCATGCGGTGGCATCAAACTGGAGAACTCTTACAAAATCAGCCTTTGACAACTTGGGTCCTGCCACACGTCCACTTTTGGATACCACAATGCTCAGCTTGCAATCATCCGTGATTGACAGAATAGCTCCATTGCCAAAGACCAGGCCAGTCGGAGAGACTGGCGCAGCACCGAGTTCTTCTGACACTGTCAATGCGGCCGCCAAGGGCTCCCATTCCTCTTTGAGAGGAGCTGGGCATGCATCATTCAATTCTACCTGAAATTTGACGCGTCCTTCTCCAGAAACTTCACTTTCTTCTTCTAATCCCATGGTGGGTTGCTATTTCAATGCTTCCTTTGTCACCTTGTGGCCCAAACCAAGTTATGGTGGCGACGGGGTGAGGTTGCTTGCATCATGGGCGGAAGATTGGGGTTCTGATCCACTCTGCATGTTTGAGTGTTCATTCGATCTTTCGAGTTTGAGTCACCAAATTTCGTGATTGGAATAACTATCGGAATCGAATCCAGGTGTATGGCATGCTAGCTACCAGTAGCTAGTACTAGTCTAGTAGTATGGTACAGTACGACAGTCCTGCCGCTTATGGCACCGGTGCCCTTTTACCGGTACTGGCTTCCACGTACCGATACGTTTCACTGCCACCGGTACGTTTTACTGCAACAGTCCACGTACCTCTGAAGCTCTGATGAATGATGAAGCAGCCAGCTATCATACGGTAGATTGATCATTCGATTCGATTCGATTGATTCAATCATCCCCCTGCGTCCATGCAAAATGTAAATCAAATCCATGAAGGTGCTTGCTAGCATAGCCATTACCTGGCGCTCGTGTCATTCAACGAGAAAGAATCGTTACTGTACCGTAGCTAGCTAGAATCGATTCGGTGACAGAAGACCTGGAAAAAACGAATCAATCCATAGATAAGAACATGCAGACTCAGTGCTGTAGCCCGTTTGGCATCCTAACCTTGTTATTATTCATGACTAATAATTCCGACTGGTGTGGACGCCACACAGCAACACAGTCTCAAAATCTTCTCAAATATCTAGTGACAATGATATTGTGGTTGCTGCCTGTGGTGCCAAAACTTCTCGAAAAATGCGACAAGCTTCATCCTGGTCTTGTGCAAGAAGAAAAAAGCCATGATTCTTGCGGATAAAGATTTGATGTTTTGGGTAGGGGTGTTGTTCCAACAAGTCCATCAATGCATTCAAGTCTGCCGGTGTACTAAAGAGTGTTTCCGTAGGAGAGCAAGGGACATTCAATCGATCTGCATCTTCTTGAGAAGCGCAGGAATGTCCATGCAAGATGAATTGTGGTTTGAGAGTCCAATGAAACTTTTGGGGTGCCACCACAAGGGCATTCCAGAGCAAGGGTGTGTCACTGGAAGGCTTGCTGGTTGATTCACCACAACCTCCATAGGTGGCCTTCCATGCGGTGGAATCAAACTGGAGAACTCTTACAAAATCAGCCTTTGACAACTTGGGTCCTGCCACACGCCCACTTTTGGATACCACAATGCTCAGCTTGCCATTATCATTGCTTGACAGAATGGCTCCATTCCCACAGACTAACCCTGATGGTGTGGCAGGCGCGGCACCGAGTTCTTCTGACACAGTTAATGCAGCCGCCAAGGGAATCCATTCCTCTTGAAAAGGAGGTGGACAGGTATCACTAATCTCCACTTGAAACTTGACTCGTACCTCACCAGAAACCTCACTTCCTTCTTCTAATCCCATGGTGACAAGGCTGGCTCTACAACAACAATGGTCTTGTGCGTGCTTGAGGATAACCGCAAATCTCCTAAACTGTTGTATGGGTATTCGAAGTCTGGAAGTTTGTGCGGAAGCGGAACATTGGCTGCAACGTGGCGCTAGCTAAGCTTAAGCGGTACTGTTTTGTACAGAACTTTGTGACTACGTCTACTTTTAAACTTGCAGTGGCGCACGAAAAGCATAATGTAACGTTACAGCTGCGTTCCTTGAGTATGTAATGGATGGAAGATGGAAGATCCTGTTAAACACTGATTTTTGATGGATTTGCTGAAAAGTGATGAAAATGAACGCTATTAATAGTATATGTAGAATAAAATCGTCCATTTGGAACTCTTGAATTAAATTCACAACTGTGAAGCATAAGGTACCGTCCTACGGTATACAGCATACCGGTACGATCCTGTTAACACTGATTGTTTTACGATTTGCAGAAAAGAGCTGAAAATGAACTCTCTGTATGGAACTTTTTGCTGCATTTAATAAGTTAATAAGTACTGGTACCTACGATAGTCCAGCTCTGACATAGCACGTATGAAGGGGCCTTCCTCAAGTACCCGTATAATTCCTCACGTTTCATACCGTACGATTGTGATTCATTCGATTCTTCGGTCTACGGTACGACTGCATGATACGGTACCAGGTGCTACCGTACTAGTAGTAGCACGTGCAGGGTGTGAAAAGAATCTGCCGGTCCAGTCTGGCTGGATCTCCCCAGCATCACCACTTATCTCGAACCTTAAAACATTCTGCCAATCATTTTTATTTTTGGGGGGTTGAATGATGAGTGTCGAGTCACGAGTCGAATGATTCGAATCAAAGTCGAATTGAATTGAATCGAATGATTCGATTGAATCGAATTGGATGCAAAACGGAGTCGTGATGGTTCGTGATTCGTACGTGTTCGCAAATGAAACAAAGGCCAACACAACAACACAACCTCTTCGTTGTTGCGATGCTGACTCTGAAAAGGAAGCATTGGCCTCGGCTTTCGTCAAATGCCACAATACCAAAAACTCGAATCCATGAAGGTGTTAGCACGGATAGTCGTTGCCTTGGCGGCCGTCGGAATCGGCTGCAATTCTTTTCAGGTACAAGTCCCAACTACCGATACATGTAGTACCGGTAGGAGACCTTGGGTGTTCCAAACTGCCATCAAAGAGGAAAGAAACAATTTGTTCAAGGCGAAGAGAGTGTCACTGTGGAGTCACAGAAATCAAGATAACAGCCAAGATGCGTTGACGGAAATCGCTTCGTCTACATCTACCACCACACCACAAGCAGTATCATGGTTGAAACAAGCAGTTCCCGCGGTGCTCCTAATGATGGCAGCCATGATGGCGCCAGTGGACATGGATTTCTCTCCACCATCTTTTTTGTCCTTCAAGCAATTATCTATACAAACCTCGTCCAAAGCATGGGCTCTGACGGAACAGCAACTGCTAGTCACGGATGTTTGGAAGGAAGTCACACGACAATACCTGGATACCACCTACAATGGCATGGGGGAAGAAAAGTGGAAACAAAAACGTCTAGATGCCGTCAAAAAAGTGACCAACCTTGGTCCTGACGAGGAAGAAAAGCTGTACGAAGCAATTCGCACCATGCTGGGCTATCTGGGTGATCCCTACACTCGATTCTTGACACCTGCTCAGTATGAAGCTCTCACCGACTATGCCCGAGGAGGTTCGGCAGGTGTTGGGGTACAACTACAAGTAGATCCTCGATCGGGGCAGGTGATCGTTTTGAACACGGTCCCCAATGGCCCGGCAGAGAAGAGCGGTATTCTACCGGGAGATACCATTGTGGAAGTCGATGGAATGGACATGGCAGCAGCACCCGCTGAAGTCGTAGCGGCCAAATGTCGTGGCTCACCGGGGACCAACGTCAATGTGGCTGTTCGTCACGCCGACTCTCCTGGTCGCATTGTACAAATGACTCTGGAGAGGGCGGCAATCCAAGTCAACCCGGTCAAGAGCGGTGTGACAACGGTCAATGGGAAAGCGCTGGGTATTATCAAACTTTCCAGTTTCAGTCAAGAAACCACCAAACAGGTTGTGGATGATATGCGACAACTCCAAAAAGATGCCAACATCAAAGCTATTGTGTTAGATGTCAGAGGCAACGCTGGTGGCTACATGCCTGCGGGAGTTGACGTTGCTAAACTGTTTCTGCCACCGAAAGCTCGGATCATTACCCAAGTCGACAAGTCAGATCGCCAAACCATTGAAATTGCCGATGGCATCGGCAGTGAAACCAAACTACCCGTGTACGTCATTGTGGATCAACGAACCGCCAGTGCATCGGAAATCATGACGGCCGGTCTGCAAGACAATGGTCGGGCCACAGTGGTGGGTGCATCCAAAACATTTGGAAAGGGACGAATTCAAAATGTGCAAGAGGTTGGAGACGGAAGTGGCATTGCTGTCACCAAGGCCAAGTACATTACACCCAACGGCAATGATATTCATGGCGTGGGTATTACACCAGACGTCCAATCGGATAGTTGCAGTCCGGAAAACACTGTTTCCGACTGCCTATCCAAAGTAATATTGTAAGTGAATGACATCTCCGTCTAGCTACTAGCTAGCTTGCTTCAATAGCTACTACCACGAGCGCCGACAAGCGGCGCTCGCCTAGAGCAGCACTGCACGACTAGTTGAGTAGAGTAGGGTGGTGGAGAGACTCGGCCATTTACTGAGCCGACCGTCTCCGCTACCCAGGGGTGCCGCTCGTGATTGCTAGAATCCCGAGCGGGAACAAGGCACGAATGAGGCAGTCCCGCGGGATGTGAGTCCCGCGTGATTGTACGACATTCGGCCAACCCAGGGAGGGAGAGGTGGGTTAATCTATTCTAGTTCTTGCTTGCAGCTCGTGAAGGAAGAATTGTGAGCAGAGAGGAGACAACCTTCTTGCGATGACTGTTCAATGGCTGAAGAGAGAGTTGGACCGGTCTTGCATGTTGTGTTCATTCAAGGTTGCTATCTGTGAGCGGTCTTCGAGGGGTGCTATTGCCTTAGAGCCGATCTTGCGAAGGAGGCAGACATAGCGACATGTATGTGGGGTATCCATTTCAGGAACGCAGGTGATGACCTGAGAGATGTGGAGATGTACTTGATGTGTAGGAGCGAAGTGTGGGAATCGATTTCGTGTATTGTGAGATGGTACAGTTTGGCAACTGTGAGTCGAGTCATTCGTCGAAGAACCCATGAGGGTTCAGGTTTGCGTGGAAGGATAGGGATCAGGGTCGTTGTCCTCTTTTGCGTGCGGCTGCTCGACAAGTACTAGCTAAGCTAGTACGGTAAGTAAAAGTAGCAGATACATGATGTACACGTAGTGGTACGGTACCGGTCCTGTGTGGCATGGGCTACCAGTTCCGGTCCTGCATCTGCTGGCCAGCTCTGGTAGCTTGCTTGCTAGATTTATCGCGGGAACCCCTGTGTCAACATTCCGTTAGATGATGGAAGGGTTCTCGGGTTCTCGCCTTCTCGTGAGCATGATGTCTCTTATTTGATGGCATCAACTTCTTATGCCGTATTGCGCACCCATCAAATCGGAATCGAATCCATTCTCAGCAAAGACCAACAAGAATATTCTTTGTGCGAGCTCTATTCCTTGATGTGAGCTCCCGTAGTAGCCAGCGTTTACCTAGCTAGCTAGCTACATTTAGCTAGCCAGTAGCTTGCTGGAGTGCGGTGAGCCCATCCGCGACCCACGCTTGCAACTGAACTGGTACCAGTACCAAACACGTCTTCTGCTGGCTGAATAGCTAGGAGAAAGATATCCCACTAAAGAAAAACATTATATAAGCTAGAATCATTTTCAGTCTATAGTCTTGTCTAGGGTAGCTTAAGTTTTGTTCATGTAAGCACTGATGCAGGTGGGATATTCAGAACCTTGGGAAGTATTATTGCCTGTCCAGGAATCCAATTTGGCTGCCTTTTCCCACACCAAACATTGCGTATTCTGTGCAGAGCAGCTTGTGAACTGCTTCCCGGTCTTGGTCGGGAACTCCTTCTGCCACAGCGTCCATGAAAACATCGAATGATAGTTCCACCAGATCGTCGTCAATGCCCATGTTCTTGTGCATTGCTGCAAGACTTCTCTTGGCGCCCTTCTTGAGGTACTTGCCCATGTACATCATGTCAATTCCTCGAGAGAACTCGGTGACGACTTTGTCGGCCTTCATCCAAAACATTAAGAAGGCAAGTGGGCGGGCACCAAGACCGACAAGTTGTTCGAGGCGGAGTTGACCACGGAACTTGTGGTAGATAAAGTGATCGACCAGGCGAAGGGATTCCTCGTTTTCTCTCCAGGACGTGCACTTGATCAAGCCGAGAAAGATATTTTCACCTGCCTTGCGACTAACTGCCCATCTCATGGCTCCGTCTGTGGCTTCTTCAGACTTGGGTAGCTTCTTGGGATTCCCTTGAGTGAAAGCTCGTACCACCAGATCTTTGTCATAGGACTTTAACTTCTTGGTACCACTCGCTGGTAGCTTGGTTAATGCAAACCTTACCTGAAACATGAAGACGAGGATTTTCACCAGGACGGCATGGGTCATTTTGTTTACGGGTGTGTTTACTTTCTCAAGATCAATACCTGGGTTTACAAGCTCGTATGGTTCTTCCTCTGAAGCTTCGAAAGCGGAAATGGAAAAGGGACACTTCTTGCGCCTTGCTTGTGTTGGTTCGGGAGTCATTTGAACTCTGCCATGGTCGAAAAATTCAGGGGTAGCAGCGGCCGCTTGGAGTTGGAGGCCGGTAGATCTGAGAGTCTTGATAGCTCCTGATATACCAATTGCCACAGCTTGAAGACCTGAAGTCCTCAGAGTCTTGATGGAAAGGATAAGGTAGTAGTATAGAAAAGTTCTCATTGTTGTTTGTGATGTTGTTGTTGTAGTTGTTGTGGTTGGTTTGTGAGCTCTTCAAAAGATCGACGTAACAGATTTCAATTCTTTCCGCCACTCAAGTGGGTCATATTCCAAATTTCCAATGCAGCATAGAGAACCAAACTCCCATGCAGGCACGGTGATGGGCGCTCTTGGTTGGCTGGATGGGCGAGCAGAAGGCGGGGTGTTCTTTGATGCTTACCAGTTGGATGCAGCTGCTTTCTTCTTCGAAGAAGGAATTTATGCTCTACGAGCAACCTACGTACTTTCAGTACTGTACCACTTTCCCGGGGATAGATTAAATGCTAACCTTAGTGGTCTACAGAAGGTCAATGCCAACCAGGTTTGACTCCTGCATACAAGAGAAAGTCACAACTTGAAAGTCACAATGCAAAATAAATGCCAGGACCACGACCACGCACGCCAATCACTGTTGGTTTTGTATGTGTTTGCTGTGTCGCTACCGCTTTGTTTTATTGGCCAAGAGTCAAAGCCTCCTCGTCTATTGGTCAAGATGGATTTGGAGCTGAAGCCCTTGTGAGAAAGCCCAAAGTGCCAACAGCGTCAGGAGTTATGTTTGGGTCTTTCTCGTTGAAGAATGCCACCAAACTGGTTGTCATGTCCACAATTGGGACACAATGTTGTATGGTATCTGCAGGCAACTATCTTGGCTTTCTTTCGAATATAGTTTGAATGCTACCCTAGTTTTACAGGTGCTAGACTGGTGCGTTGCTTTTGGAGATGACGTTACAGGTGTGCACGCGGAGCTCTGTGTCGTGAATGCGGCCCCGCCCTTCATAGCTTTGTGTTGCTCCATGATGCATGCATCCTAGCAATGCATGCGTAGGTCTTGATGTGTGTGCTATGGTGCAGTGCCAGAGGAAGTCCCTGTGCCTTGCTCTATTGTGCGGCTGATCGCGGTCGTTGCAACTTCCGAGTAGGTAATGTGCGAGATGAATCCTGCGTTGCTCACGTGAAAGTAGATTTCGTCCTTGCCCCAAAACAAGCCATCGTTGCCCCAAACCAAACCTTTCCGACCATTGTTGGCCGCGATCGGACCTGTAAGACTGAAATATCCGGACCCGTAATTGCAGCAGAGACCGTCGCCCTCGGAATCGCTCAAGATCACGCGATGCCACCCTCGTTGTAGCGTTTCGATTTCGGTCGATACCAGTTGTCGAAGAGGAGCCGTGAGGCCATTCCACTCTTCGACGAGAGTCCAAGGCTCGTTCGACTGAACATTGGATTGCTTCCGATGCACCTGCCATGATATCTCCTCGGGATAGTCGTCCGTGTAGACATTGATGACGATGCTGGATGCATTTTGGACGGGCATGGCTCCAGGCCAACTTGGCTGTTGCTGAATAGAAGGACCGATCTGGGCTTCGTGATCTTCCCACGTGGACGGTTGGTAGTGTGCCGAACGGCTAGTGACTCTGACATGGCCATTGACAAGAATATCAAAGTCCACCTCGTAGTACGATCCAAAGTTCCCCCTACTCGACCACACCTCTGCGCCCTTGACATTATCGTAAATCGTGATTGACCCCGTGCCGTAGGAGCAACAGATGCCATCGCCTTCGGAATCACTCACTTTGAACAAGTACGTGACCCCTTGCGTGAGATCGTTAAACCTTTGGTCGTCCGTGGCACCTGCTACCGTAATGCCCTCGTAGGGAAGAAAATACATGGCTGTTTGTGCCCCTTGGGCAATCATGGTCCACGAAATTTCTTCCGGATAATCGTCCATGACAACGGTGACGGTGACGGAACCAGGGCTTTGTCTGTTTCCGCTACTGCCGCCCGGTGCAGGCGTGGGCGGTGGTGTCGATTGGGATGTGTAGTCACCATCGCAAAACGGATAGGCACTGTACTCGCACTTGGACCGATTGATCCAATCCTGTGCGGCACTCACCCGCGAGTTGACTCCTGCGTAGTTGGCACGAGCGCATCCGATTCCAAAGGATACGATTCCTACGAGTGTATTGGTGGCTTGGTGCACAATGGGGCCTCCACTGTCACCCTGTTAGCGATAACAAGTTAGTTAGTTCGAGACGACGATGACGATGGTTAGTGAGTGAGTGAATGCAGACAAAAGTCCCTTCCCGGGTCAGACTGGGACAGAACAGACCGCGACGCAAGGAAGCAAGGTAGTTAGCTCCCAACGTACCTGACAGGTATCAATGCCTCCACCATTGACGCCACTACAGAACATGTAAGATTCTTCAAAATACTGTCCGTATTGATTTTCGCACCGCTGATTGGCAAAGGCGACAATTTCCGCGTCTCTCAATACGTCCGACATGCCCGCGATATCTTCTCCAATCTGACCGTACCCGATACCCCACAAGGCATCATTTGTCGCGGGGACATTTGGGTTGGTATTAATGTCAATAATTTGGACTCCGGTAGGATTCCCTTGACTATCGACCAAGGCGGATTGGTCTAGTTTGAGCAATAGATAATCGTGATCCCGTGTGGAGTATTGTGCATTGTAACTGGGATGTGCGACATGATCGATAATGGACCGTATGACACTTCCGGATTGTCGGCGTTCGATATTTCGAAAGTAGACCGAGGGGGATATTGTTCCGGCATTGTTGCAATGGGCTGCCGTAATGACCAAGTCGTCGTGAATTAACTGATTGTTTGTATGATTGTTTGTTGTTGTTGGTTGTTTGTTTGCGGAAGGTATAATGAATGGATCATGTGATTGTCATGACAGGATAATTACAGGTTTTGAGGGGTATCAGGGTATAAGGATGACACACATGCATATGAAACGAAGCAGCAATACACATTTATAAAAAGAAGTGTGAGACGTTGATTTTGGAAAGTGCTCGTACAGTACAGTACAATTCGTAATTGGGGGTAACGTACCGCTCCTCCACAAAATTGTCCGTGCCATTCGGCAAAGAATGGATGCTTGTCGAGATCGTTGACAATGTCGCCACCAACGACCCTTGTGTCTATGTTTAGCAGATCCCTCTTGTCATCTTGTTGTTGTTGTTCTCCTTGTGGATTAGTAATAACTCTGTCATGGTTGGGGTCGTATTGATCACTGCCGCTGATGGCCCTTTTCTCCTTGTGCGGGTGTTCCTGGTGGTTGTTCTGCGTTCGAAGGTTCGAGTGATGCTTGGGTTTTCGCGTTGTCGTCTGAGCGGAAGCGCAAGGACTTTGATGACTGGCCGCTAATAGCAGCAAGATCAGACGTTGTACCAACTCTCTTCTTCGGACCATCTTGACTGATTCTGTTCTGTTCTTGTTCTTGGATAGTAACAGTTAGTCGGAAGGAATAGAAATAAATAATAAGGGAATTCAATCTTCTCTTGGGTAGCAGCAATCGGATGTATGGGAAAACCAAGACTAGCTAGCTTGAGAGATCTCAACTGATGGGATGGGTATGTTGCTATTGGCAGAGTACAGAGCGGATGGATGGATGGAATGTAGCCGACAAAATCGCAGGGACAGCTACTAGACCGAGAGGAGCCGGAAGAAGCAACCAACCAACAAGCCAATGAATGAGGTTGCCTTGGTGTCAATAAGGACAGCAGCAAACGACCGCGCTTCCCGATGGTATCTGTTCGGAAGCAGATACGGCAGCAGACTCAGACTAATGGCAGCACCTCAACTACCGCCACAGACCAAAACGGATGAGTGGAACAATCCCACCGGATAATTACAATGGTTGTGAACGGCGTTGCGTCCGCTGTTGTAAAGTGGGCCGCCCCCAAAATTGGCAAGGTGGGACTCGGAACCGCTGCCGCGGAATAGTAGTAGTAGTAAATGTTACTGGTCATCTTACGGTGAGAGAATGTCTCTGATACTTTTGATGGAGAGCTACTCGCACTGTAGATTAGTACGATTACTGAAGCGAAAATGGCATCAATGACTTCTATGAGAATTCTGCTGGGTCACCAGCCCCGGTGTGGAGTTGGCGCGGTTGTCACTTGTTTTGTAATTAGGAGCAACAGGGGGAGCCCTCATTAGTTTTGCGGTGTCACATACATTTTGGAGCCCAAAAAATGAGCGATGATCCCACGTCCGTATGATGCACCAAGTGCAACTTGGACCAGTACGGAACGGTAGATATTTCAATAGCAGAGCTGATAGTAGCTGCGGTAGTACGGTAGCATGGACCATGTCAGGGTCTCTCAATACCACTGGTAGTTGGAATCGTTGAGTCTTCATTTGTGCAAGATGGACTGCTGGAGCCACCGGGAGGAGGTTTTTGAGAGCCTGTTGCCGCACTGCGTCCACTCTCCTTGCCTTGAGCAACAACAAACAGGTACCCACCGCCATGCAGCCGCATGTATGTTTGTACTGGTACCAACCCAGAGGCATTGCATTGTCACACTTATTTTATTAGTGGTCCTCACTCGTCTCGTTTTCGTTTCTTGTCACTTTCATGGAGAGCCGTACGAAAGGAATGGCGACAGGCGACAGACTGATAGCTACATACATCTGCTGACGGTGGGGGCATTGGCCAGTTGTTCGTTCGCGAAAGATTTTTCGTACAGCCTAGAGAGCACCCCCCAAAATGAGCGAGGGTTGCATGGTACCGGCTCTCAGTTGGAACGTTGAGCCTTTGTGTGCTATCATAGTTGCCTCCTCCAGCTGGTTGATAGATTGAATCTCGACTCATTCTAGTCGGTTGGTCTATGGATTCGATTCTAGTCATTGTATTTTTAATATCTATGTGTAGCTACCGGTACTAGCTAGCTACGCTGTACCGGTACCCGGACGGAAACATATATACTTTGTCGGGTGCTTTTCGGTGCTTTTCTGCGTATTGTTGCGAAACATTGTTCTGCTTCATTGTCATGTCATGCTCGAGAGGGACTACGTGCCCCCATGAGCTCTGATTGTGTTTCAAACAAGGTGTCGCGGGTAAATCCTAATCCCAGTCCATGCCGTTCGATCGGACGGCCATTGTGAAACTCTTCGTCCTCGACCGCCCCGATGCTTTTACAGATGGGGCAGATGTAGTAACTCACGTCGGCAATGGCGTACAAATCCAGGCTGCAGCAACCCAGGCAGGACACGGGAATGTAAAAGCTGTTGCGAATGGCATCCTTGGTTTCATGGGCACGACGAAGTGGTGCTTTGACCCCAGGAAAGATCTCCACCATCAGTTCCTGGTCATCGGACAACATGGTCGATTTTTGGCTGCTTTTTCGACCCTTTCGGGAACTCTTGCGGCCAAGTCCTGACCACGACGAGTGAAAGGCGTCGGTCCCCAAGTCACTCTTGGTCTTTCGGGGCATCTTGTTCTTGGTGTCCTTCGATTCAAATCCATGGAAACTATGCAGGCTCTGACAGCTGTGAGTGCTACGGCTATCCAAATCGATAGAGGTGGAACGAACGGGAAGCTTGCGACTTGAAGATGAACGCTTGAACAAGGACATTGTCTTGGCAATAGACAACTTGTCCTCGTTTTTTGACTTGTTGCTCTCTGCGTTCCTCTCTCTGTCGCCTCCATCACCATCAGGAGCCCTTAACGACTTGAATTGCTCTGATCCCGCATCATTCTTCACTTGAGAGTTTGTTTCCACGTCGGATTCTCGCTTGAACAAGGAAATGGTTTGGACTGGGGCTGTATGCTTTGACAGTGACACTTCAGGGCCGTCGGACCATTTACTTCTATCTGCACAATTCATATCTTCTCCAGCGTCACCACCGGCCCATGAAGTGTGAAAGTGATCAGGTACCAGTTCACTCCCGACTCTAGGTGGCATCTTGCGGTTGTAGTGTGACGATTCACTCTTGGAGTGGCGGGAGTCATATCCATGGAAGCTATGAGCATCCAAGTCGGACGATTTGGTGCGTCCATGAAGTTTGCGATTCGATGATTCAGGTCTGCTTGTACTAGTACTGCAGGGCCGATTCGTCCACGACTCCTCTTGATCGTCGTAGGCCTGCTGCTCGTTGCTTTTGCCATCGAGAAGACAATCGTTGTGTTGACTTCGAAGCTTTCCTTCATGTTGATCGTAAGCTTGCGGACAATAGCTTTCACCTCGATATCCTCGCTCGTTGTTAGAAAGCGAGCGACCGGGAAGATTCCGCGTGGTCTCCTGACGGTAATTCCCCGGCAAACGTCCTTCACGCCTTGTAGTTCTTGGTGCATTGTTGTAGGAACGAGATCGACCAGGCAGCTTTCGCGGTCCTTCTCGCGGATAGCGGCTGCTTTCGGTTGCTTCTTCTCTGTGTCCATGGTAGCTCCCTACATCGTTCGACTGCGACCGACGAGTGAGATGTCTTTGACCGCAGCCTCTGTCTGTACCTGGTTGGTGGCGATCTTCCCCGTGTCCACGGTAACTTCCAACGTCGTTGGATTGCGACCGACGCGGGAGGGGCCTTCGTGGTGAGCCTTGATGGTAACCCCTGTCTTGCCCTGTTTGTTCGTGAACACCATGAGCATGGTAATAAGGATCATGCCCATGGTGATGCTGACGTTGACCGTAAGGAGCCGTGTCGTTTTCCCATGATGGGTCTCCGTCATATCTGGGATTTTCGATGTCTGTTGTGTACACTACAAGCTCCGTAGGTATTGCATCACTGTTCTGGCTTCCGAAGGACGATGTTCTGTTGTGACCAGGACGGCCGTGACCATTCTGATTGTTCTTCCAAGATTGCTGCCGAGCAAACTCGAAGCGGTGCTTCAAAGAAGCTTCTCTCGTGAGGCCGGGACGTCCCTGCTTCCAAGATAGCTCTCTAGAGCACGAGGGGCGTTCGCGGTGCCGGAATGAGTTTTGTGAAGATACCGAAGGACGGTTTCTCTTGAAGGAGTCACCACGTGAGAGTACTGGGCGATCTTCTCCACTTCTGCTACCACAGGATCGCAGTTCGTCTCCACCGTAACTCCTGAAAGAATTTTGAGGAGAATGTGCTTTAAACTCCTCATTGCGGCCTCGAAACGAGTCACTCGATGTGACAACAGGGCGCTCATCGTTGCGACTTCTGAATGAATTATTTGGTGAAAACATTACGCGTTCATCTCCACCACGTCTGCTGAAAGAATCATTCGGTTCAAACGCAGCGTGTCCGTCCCCCAAACCTCTGAAAGAACTATTGGGGGAACAGGAAGGCCTGTGATCCCCTCCTCTCCCCTTGAAGGAGTTGTTTGGAGACAAGGCTGGCCTGGAGTGGGGAACATTAAAATCAGGCTGCGACACCGAGGCAGTCTCCGTCATGGAACCTCGCCGTCCCCTAAATGAATTGCTAGGAGACAAAACGTGCTGCTCATCTCTTTGTCCAATTGGCGGACGCCTGGGAGACAAGAATGTCTGGTGCTCGCTGTCTCGGCCTCTGAAGGAATCGTTGGGAGACATGACTGGCTTAGGACCTCTCATTGGGCTCCTCATTGAGTTGTCACCTCTCATTGGGCTCCTCAGAGAGTTGTCACTTCTCATGGGGCTCCTCACTGGGCTTCTCAGGGAGTTGTCTTGGTAAGTCCGCCTCGGTTTATGAGGCGAACAGGCTTCATCCGCCCTCCCAAAAGGGTGAGTGTTAGAAGCTATTTCCGTCACGGACTCTCGTCTTCCACGGAAAGAGTTGTTTGGGGACAAGACGGGCCGGGTGTCCCTCCATGGTGAGCTTCCGGCATAGCCCATGTCATTTCTTGTGGGTCTTGGTGAATGATAGGCATCCTCAGCTCTCCAGACTGGTTGGGTTACTGGCGCAGTTTCCATCATGGACTCTCGTCGCCCTCTAAAGGAATTGTTAGGGGAGAGACGCTCCTCATCGCTGCAGCCGCGAAAGGAGCAATTTGGAGAATGCGGCTTCCAATCTGGTTTGGTCACCGAGGCAGCTTCTCCAATGGAACCACGCCGACTGCCGGCACGACTAGAAGCATTGGAATAGGTACGCTCAACTCCACCACGTCGATCGTGTACAGGGGAATAGGCTCTGTCACGACGGGACGCTGCAAGCGTCGCACTAGGAGTTCTAGTGTGTCTGGGCTCCCAGTGGTCATTGCCATCTTGCTGGACACGGCGGCTAACCTGCAGGGTTCGCTCCTCAACTCTGGAGCCCGGAAATCCACTGACAGCATACGCGGCTTCACGGGAGGGCACCGCGATTTCATAGTAGGAGCGGCTGCTCGCCGTCATGGAGCACGTCTTGCTAGTTTTGCTCTCAGCAACGCTGTATGCATCGGGTTCCGGCGGTGGTTTTTTCAACATGGCTCGTAGCTTTCGGCTAGTGGGTGCAGGATCGTAGCTAGTGTTCATAAAGCGAGTTTCCTCCTCTTCCTCCACAAATGCTTCGAATGTAAGCGAGTCATCGTCACAAGAATCATCCATCGGAAGGCCATCATCTGCTCAATCAAACAACAATCATAGCTGATAAGGCAAATTCCAGTTCCAAGATGCACAAATTTTAGACCTCCCACAATTACACCACATCATCTTACCATAACCGTACTGGCAGCGACTCTTTTGGAACATGGACGACATCTTCTGTTTCGGCGGTGATTGCTCGTAGGGAGGGGAACGAAATTCTCCTAACTTGTTTGTCTCTCGAATCAAAGCCTGGTTTTTCTGCTGGGAGATTCGACTCGATACTACTCTTCTTCTCCGGTTGCGGCTCGCTGTTGCAAGTCACTTATGTGAGGCATGAGCAACTCCAGATAAAGTCAGTTGCTCTGTTTTGATTTTGTAACCCGGGGACTTCTTTTTCACAAATGTTGTGTCGGCAATCATTCAGCGTCGGCGAGTTAGTTATAGGGTGAGCTACTTGGTGGTTGGTGATGAGGGATCGCTATTAGAATGGGCATCATGACCACCGCTTTCAACCGAAGTCACAGCCACTGACACCCTACACCCTGCTGGAGATGGTGAGATGGTAGGGCACTCGCATCCAGGGTGACAGGCATACTGGTGACTATGAGAGGCATCTGGTCCCACTGGTGAAGAAAAGTCTGAAACCAACCCAAGAAATAAATGCCCAGCCAAATTTCGCAGAGGTAAAAAGTTGGGGTTCTGCCTGTTCTCCTTGTGCGCTCGGCTTTCTATCTGAAGACATTTTAGGAGGCTCTGAAGGGAACAAGCTTTTTAAATCTTATGCAACAACGAAGAAGAGATAAAAAAGCTTCGAAGAACGCATACAAGATGCTGTGAGCTATGCTGTGAGAGCTCTGTGAGTGACCCACAAGGCTCCCACACGAGCAAGTAGTGACCGTACCGGAACCGGTATCTCGATATCTCGATGTCTCGACGAGGACCTGGACGAGGAGGATGAAGAAGAAGCCCCCCAGGATAAGTCCCTTCCGGGATTCCTGTTGAGCAACGAAGAAAGGGATCTTGGAGGGTGTGACCAGGACTGTCGACCCATGTGCAACCGTGGCGCACGCTCCGATTGCAGCTGTTGCTCATGCTGCAACGCCACCGCCTCCGAGGTTTGCTTGGAGACGTGGACTTGGAAGCTGGCCTCGACTTGGAAGATGTGGGGCTTCGTACAAGCATCAATGCCATTGAACTCTTGCTTCAGTTCTTTCTGCGATTGTGGATCCTTGTGTTGACCCAGCCTATGTCGTCGACGTGGGTATCCGTGAGGAGGAGGAGAACAGGAGAACTAGTCTATAGAACTAAATTAGCGAAAGGAAAAGATCGGGTTATTATCCAGCACAAACCGTCTGCTTCCAGCCGTTTTAGACTCCCTTCAATCGTGTGTCCTTCTCCCGCAAATACCAATTTCCAACACGCCCAACAGCTCCACTCCATTATCTGTTTCTTCTCTCCCTCCATTACTTTTATCATTCCCTGAACATGCCCCTCCCAACTTCATTAGACGATGTGTCGGTACAACTGATCTACAGCGAACGCCCCGACAAAGGAAACGAAGATCTTTGGAAATTCTACGCAATAGCTCTGTCTCCCTTCGTTCTTGGCGTTCCAGCCCGCCAAGTGAATTTATTTCTGCACGAACCCTTCCTTAATCTCAATGATTCTACAATTGGCACTGTCAGAAAAATTGTTGAGACAACTGTGAATCAGACTATTCCTTGGCTACCCGAGGGCTACCAAGCGTACTTTGCGGCCGTGGTGGAGCGCGCGAAATCTATTGATTGCATCGTAGGTGCCCCCGTGTGTACTCTTCGCTTTATATCCGGACACGGCTTTCACAGCCACCAACAAGGAGGTTTCCTAGTTTGTGGCAAGAAGGTTGCGTTTGGTGAATTGGGACCCAACGCAACTTCGCTTACTGTTCTTGATATTAGCAACTCACATTATGCCGTGGCTTGTTTCGACGGAACCTTCCCGACTGGCAATCCGAAGAAATTCAAACGAAAAAAGTACTTTGCAACGTCGAAAATTGGTATTCCGGTTGTGTGTGACGCAAACGATTCGACGTGGCCTTTTCGAATCGGCTTTCACAATCAAGACGAGAACGACGACGATGAATCAAGTTTCGCTTTCATGTCAATCCCCATTGGCGATTCGGCGGCCTGTTGCCTACTTGCGGCAGTAAAATTATTCCTCCTCGACGGCGAGCAAGAAAAAGGCAGTCTTCGTGAAATCTTTTTCACAAAATACAACTCGCTCAAGAGCTCATTCCTAGGTCCCGACGTGGACACCCCGAGAGCTTACGCAAATGACCTAAGCGGGTTAGAGGATCTCATCCGCTCTCGAGTCTTGCCCGTCAAGATAGCAGCCTTCGAGTGCGAAATGTTCATGCGTCAAAACAAGTGGTACCTCACGATGGAAAGACCATTGGCGCTTCTAAAGGGGGACGATGTCATGGCAAATCACGTTGTTGACTACGTAATCAATAAGGTTGTCAGATGGCATGAAAATCGCCTGCAGTTACTTCCCGACGTGGACACGCTAAAGGAGGCCCGCAAGTCACAGGCATCATGGAATGAAGTTTTGTACACTATCGGACCTTTCGTTCCCGTCTAAGGGGAATTGATTTGGAATTCGACGAGAAGAGTAATACAGTGGTCCGTTCCGATGAAGGAATTCCATTCGAGACGTGGGCTATCTCATGTGAAGCATTTCCGGACTACGTTCGATATGCCAAACAATGGATAGCAACTGGAGATTCTGATCCAGAGAGCGAGGGAGCATACGTCGTAACGCCTCCACGGGCTGGTAACTAGTTTTACTTCGTGAAGAGTGCATTTATTGAAAGATAATAGAAAACATATACCAACAACAAACATAGTTTTATGAGCATATACCGTAAAATTGGTGACACAAGTTATATAGCTACTCAGACATGGTTTTGAGAGAACTTGAATTTGGTGCAACATAGAGCATCCCATAAAGTCTACATAAGCATCTTTATAGCCCAGTCAAAGGCAATTTTTTAAAAAACGAATTGGTAATAAACAGATCACTGCAGAAATACCTGATCCGATGTAGATTGCACGTGAATTGTGATAGTGAGTACTGTTCGCGCACAGTGCTGACGTATAAAACTAGCCTCACAAAGTTGGCCATCCCTCATTTTTTCCATCGTTCAAATCCAGGTTTTCGACTGTAATCTCTAGGTTGGATCGAGGTGATGGATGATGCAAGTCAACAGCGAAGAGTCTCATGCCGCCACCAAGGTGTTGGATGTCTTGCAGTCAAGGAAAACGTGCACGGTGTTCAGGCTACCTCCAGACACCCTTGAGGGACACCATATCCAGAGCATCCAGCTTTTGAGCTTACCTTACCATGGCGTCGACAGTGGACTTGCTGGCGGCCTTTATCTCTGTGGCAACAAGTGTCGACGTTCACGATGGAAAATGGGTGCCGATAGACTACTGGGTTCAAAAGGTCAAGCGAAAAGTGAGACGAGACGTATCCTGCAAAGATATGCACAATGCATTGAGTAGCTCGTGCACTACGCTAAAAGCTAGTGTAAAGATCTTTCGAGTGTTTTGAGTTTGAGAGAATGAAAGTTATGAGAGGATTAGAAAGCTATGAAAACTAATCAACGAGAGAGATCCACAATCAAAGGATCGTAGATCTGAACTCCCGCGGGAGACTGTAGAGTGTGATAGAGTAGGTTGCGGTAGCAATCCTACTCACTCCATGATCCAAAAACGGAACGCGTGGAAGATTCGTCTAGCATTTATCTAGTAGCGTGGAAGTACTCCACGCTGGCTAAATATCTAGAGCGATGTTTCATCATCAACCTAGTATGACTAGAGCGGTCATTGAGAACCCTGTCTCCAATGACTATTCGCGAATGACTACGTCATGAGTCGAACTCAAACCCTATCTAGGATCGAGTCGCGAATAAGGCTAAGAGCCGTGTATTGCATTCGCCCCCTGACAAGGGTCACGGAAGGCACGACATCAGTCGGACAAGGAGAACATATGAATTAAAGTGCGGGGCACTCTCCGGAGATTGGATGTAGACATGTGCGTCGCACGATGGCAATCCTACAAGGGGATCAGGCCTTGTATGGGTGTAAATACCTTATGTTCCAAGTCTGGTAGACTGTGCCGCTACTGGCGGTAGTATGTCGGAGCCGTACAGTGCCATTGTTATTGACTCGGTCTGTGTGGTAAGGACCTTGTGCGTTGGCTGACCGTACTAATGGTTCTGATACTGATGAATCATCATAGTATCGTTGACATGGTGTTGATGAGGGACACGTGCCGTGTTCTCCTTATCGGTGTTTTTCTGGATAAGTCGTTGGCGACTTCGACGTTCCTTAATGTATTTCCGGTTTGCTTTGAAACGGATGTGGTGAGTCTTGTCACGATTGACGCGCGTGAACTTGCGACGAAGTCCATGTTCATCCCGGAGAGTCTTCTCGACCTCTACGCGGGACTCACGTTCACTGTCCATGACAACCGGTCATGGGTACTGGGTAACCTACGTCTGTTTCAGAACGATGGTTACTCCGTCTGCTGTCTTGGAGCAGTCCTTGGTAGTTCATTGATCCAATGAATCTATGAAGTTCCTTCCTGCAATACACGGCTCTTAGCCTTATTCGCGACTCGATCCTAGATAGGGTTTGAGTTGACTCATGACTGAGTCTCTCGTGAATTCATTGAGACAGGGTTCTCAATGACCGCGCAGTCATACTAGTTGATGATGAAACATCGCTCTAGATATTTAGCTAGCGTGGAGTACTTCCACGCTACTAGATCCAGGCTAGACAACCTTCCACGCGTTCCGTTTTAGGATCTGAGATAGTAGGATTCTACCAAACTACTCTATCACACTTCACAGTCTCCCGCGGGACCAGATCTACGATCCTTGATGATGATCTCTCTCGTTGATTAGTTTTCATAGCTTTCTAATCTCTCTCATAACTTTCATTCTCTCAAACTCAAAACACTCGAAAGATCTTTACACTAGCTTTTAGCGTAGTGCATTTTGTTAACAAACACAATAGCTTTCAGCTACCCTCAATCTATTCCTTCACCATGAAGATGGCTCAAGAAAGCATGCGTTCCGCAACTTCGAAAAACAGTTGCGTGACAAACCCATTCTTCCTCTCGTCGACAATGACGACCAAAACGAGATCGACGATACTCGTGCAACCACTTGCAAACTTCGCAACCATGTTGCCAAGCGCAAATCAGAAAACTCTGACAATGAGACGACTCCTCTATCAACTTCAATCACTTGGATGGAGAAATCTCTATCTGAGGATTAGGCCAGGATGATGACTCAACGGAACCCTGTTCCGATTTCTCATACCAAAGTGATGAGATATCTCACTAACTAGTAAACAAGAATTGTTTGCCAACTGATGAACTCTACGCAAATTAGATGACTGCCTAGAAGCTGCTCAACTAGACTCTGATGACTATTTAGCATCGTTAACCTCGTCGTGGCCAACCACTCGTAAACGTCGCAAGACAAGAGACCTCAAACCATCGTCTATGTTAGATTTAACAAGCGAGAAAAAGGGAAACCAAAACCCGTTACACTCCGTTGCTTACTGGATAACGAAGCATCTGGAACCTTGATTGCTCACCTTCATGCTAAGAAATTACGCATGAAGGATCTTGGGGCGTCCAAACGATGGAACTACCCCTGCAGGAGAATTAAACACAGCACGAAGTGCAAGGGTGCATTCATGATTCCTGAAATCCACGAAGATAGAATTATCATACGAGTGGGACTACACGTCACCAAGAGCTTGGGGCGTATGACATGATCATAGGTCGAGATATTCTCTCTGACTTAGGTTTCAAGTTCGATTTCACTACCATGTCAGTGGAATGGGACGGCGCATCTATTCCTATGAAAGACAGCGACACAATGAAGAAGAAAACTTTTTCATTCCTGATCCTACCGCTGTGATGACAGTGCAGATCGTCTCAAGAAGATTCTTGATGCGAAATACGAACAAGCTGACTTAAGGCAGGTTTGCCAAAGTCAAGATCAGTTGAACACGGAAGAGAAGGAACAGCTTCATTCCTTACTGACGAAGTACTTGACCTATTCGAGGTACTTTAGGAAAGTGGCAGATGGACGACTATACGAAGTAGAACTTCTCCCTGATGCTAAACCCTATCATGCAAGGGCTTATCCTATTCCACGGGTTCATACCAACACTCTTAAAATGGAGGTTGAACGTCTCTGCGAGGCGGGAGTACTCAAGAAGGTAAACCGTTCCGAGTGGGCGGCACCAACTTTTCATCATTCCCAAGAAAGATGGATCTGTACATTCATCTCTGATTTCCGGGAACTGAACAAAGGATTAAGCGGAAGCCTTATCCTACCCAAAAATACAGGACATGCTCTTGAATCTAAATGGATTCAAGTACGCAACTAGTCTAGACCTAAAACATGGGATACTATCAATCGAGCTGTCACCTCACTCGAAACAACTCTGTACATCGTACTCCCATGGGAAAGTACGAGTACCAGAGGTTGCCAATGGGCCTATGTAATAGTCCACATCTTCCAAGAGAAGAATGGGAACACTAATGCACACCTAGAATACGTCCGTGCATACATTGTATGATCTAACCTTCCTAACTACGGCGACTAGCAGATACGTTGACAAGTTGGATGAAGTTTTCCGAAGGCTTCGAGAAGCTGGACTTAAGATCAATGCTACCAAGTCCTTCTTCGCAAGAGTGAGAACTTGATACCTTAGTCTTACTGGATTACTCGAGAAGGGATCGCTCACCATAACCTAAAAAATAACGACAGGCGATCAATGATCCATCCGCTCTAATCTCCTGTATGCCACAGGAAGGAACTCCCGTAGATCTCATTGGACTAAATTGTGAGACTGACTTCGACCGACAATCGTCGAGATTAGCAGCTAATCACATGCCGGAGCTACTGGGCTCCTCAGCTCGTTCTGTCGCTGTGCTCCAGATTCCAGTAAACAGCGAATGAACATGGCAAGCAGATCAGCTACGGATAAGCCTTTAGCCAGTATTGCAAGTAAAGATATAGTGCAATCAAGAAGAAACCTTGCTCGCCTACCCCTGACTTCAAGACACATTCGTTATCCACACGTATGCGAGTGAACTCAACTAAGGTGGCAGTAATTTCCAGAAGGGAAAACCTATCGCGTTCTTCAGCAGGAAGCTCAACCCTAGCTCAGACACGTTTACAACACGTTACCGAGAAGAACTTCTCAGTATCGTAGAAGAAACTCTAAAAGAGTTCGTAACATTCTTCTAGGACAGAAGATCGTCGTACATACGGCGGGGGGGCACACATCCCAACGGAAAAATTTCTTACATGTAAGAACTTCAATACCGACTCCGTATGCGATGGCGCCTTATTCTTGGAAGAAATACGGCCCTGAACTACGGTACAACCAAGGGCGAACAAACGTCGTCGCTTGATGCGTTTGTCGAGTCTTAACATCTCCAACAACGACAGGTTCTTCAGAACAGATGGAAGCCAGCGAGATGGCTGAGCTCATGGCTGCAGACGAAGAGACTTCCCTAGCGAATTCCCTCTCCGTTCCCGAGATCGAACATCTTCAGAAAGACGAAACGATATCCAAAACTCCTCAGAGGACAAGCACAAACGACAAAAAGAAGCAATCTTTCCCCCAGATAGGGATAAAGTCCTACGACTTAGTAGGTATAGGACGATAAAAATCGTCGAACCAAAACTATGCAGAAAAAGCTGGGTTTG